>VWYO01000100.1:8617-44294 GCA_013400275.1 Rhadina sibilatrix | reverse complement strand
TGTCAATATCATATTTTGCCCCAGTAGTTCAGGTGAAGAACTGGAGGGTCAAGAGAGTAGGATCTTGTTCCTGGCTCTTTGCTGAATTCCGGAGGTGAGTGATACCAGAACTGCTGAAACATGGGCTACCCTGTGAGTATGGGTATATTCCCTTTGAGTCCGAAGGGAGTAGTCAAGTGCTGGGCCGGATCGTACCATTCTCCTGCCTGTGTCTCAACTTGTGAACTCAATGTTCACAAAATCACAATAATACTTTTGTGTGGTGTTATTTTTTTATTTTTTAAATTTAAATTTAAATGTTTCCCCTGAGCTTTGTCCATGCTACACATGTCTGTGTAGGTAGTAACCGTACAGCAGAGATGTTACCTTATTCTGTCTTTCTCTACCAGCTAGGGCAATGAGAATCTCAGCTTGACAGGAGCCTCAAAGCATTATCGTATCACGAATAAAAACAGGGACAATAATACATTTTTACCTCAATTTTGAAATGTCCCTCTCATTGCCACAAGAACTGGAGATCAGACAATACTTCTACGAGCTAGAGAAACCAGAAAGTGGCATTGGCTAGTAAAGAGCTACTCATGGCAAGACAAGATGCTAGAATTAGTTGTTGCCCCAGTAGAGCTAGAAGCCTTTGGAGCAAAACACTCTCTCAACCCCTATAATCAGTCTGGAGAAAGTAAATGATGTAGGTAGAACTTTTAGTTTTGAGCCAAAGTGCAATGCAGGTGACAACTTTGGATTAGTTCCCATATGCACAACATATATGGTATCCAAAATCATTCTAAGGTGTTAGATAATATAAGAAAATTATTTATGTGCGTGGTTTAATGCTGAAAGCGTCCCCTTCCTCTAGTGCCAACTGAACATTGCACAGGAAAAGTAAACACTTTTCTAGACAAAGACCTCCCAAACTAGTTCAAAAAAATGAAATTATTGTCATTTTTATGTGGTTAAACCATATGAAAGTGATACAAAAGAACTCTTCTTATTTCTAAAATAAACACTTATCAGTGTGGAGAAAGGTTTGCCTGGAAGCATCTGACTTAACATCTGTCACCTGCATGCATAAAGACATTCCTCAGTGCACAAGGGCTGTGAATGAGCTGTGTATATGTACATACATCAGGATGAGTAAATCACATACTATATCGATATTGGCTTCCTTTTGTCCTCTGTCAACCTGTGCATTCTCCATTTGGCTGTGAAGACTGAGAAGTCTGCTTACAGCCCATGTATCTCCTCCCTTCCTTTTCCCTTATGAACCTGGAACAGCCTTTGTGGAGAAGCTTCCTGTTTCAGGTGTGAAAGACTTTCTTGAGGCTCATTTAACAGATATATCTTTGATTGAGTAACTGTGCTCAGCATTGCATCTTAAATACCATGTTAGAATGTGATCTTAAGCTCTGAACAGCAGGAAAAGATACTGTCCATTCCGTTTGGGTAGCATACTTAATTGCAGTGAAGCTACAGGACTGCGATGAGAACTCCCAAGTCAGTTATTGACTTTATAATCAAAAAAGTCTCAAAGAAAGTGGCACAATAGCCAAGAATTGAACTACAAGTGATTTTTCATCCAGATGTTAAATCACTCACAGTAAAATCTGACTGCTCCTTTGAAATTAAGTATGAGAACAAAGACCTCAACCCTGGTGTTTAAACACAGATTTGAGTTCTCTAGGAAGTGATCTCCCTACTGCTGTGGTTCAATTTGTAGTAGACCAAACATTACAAATACACATACAGTATACATGAACCTCAGAAGAAAAGTGAGATTTAACTAAGCTCTGAAAAAATTAATGCTCATTAAAAAATAAAAAATGAAAATGCAAAGTACGTTTAAATCCTCACCAGCAAAACCAGAAAAACAATTCATACTTAGAGTTGTTCAGTGCCAACCTGACAAAATCCACTGTACAGTATCCATTGTGCAGTATTGCCCCTGCGAAAAGGGAACTGAAGAGGCAGGAAAGGTTTCAGAGGGCTGTTGTGCATAAGGGAGAATGAGGTGCTTTCTTTAAAAAGTATCTTCCTTAAAGTGAAGGAAGTCCATTAAAGATATGCAGACAACAGACATAAGCAGATCAAAGGCTCAATGAAAGTGCTCTGGCAGGTGACCAGCACTCTGTAAACTTACTGATATCAATTAACATTGCAGCTCATTATAGCTGATTGTGGCAGAGAGCCAGTATTTACATAACAGAGCCAAACAGAGGAACACAGAGAAGGAACTCAGAAGTCAGAGAAGTACAGAGGGTAAAAGGAGTATTCAGCAACTGTACAACCCACAATTCTGATTGCTAGAGTAAGCTAATGACATGCTTCAAGCAATATTTATAATGTTAAGCACTTTAAAAAAGTCTTGCTGTCCCTTGAGTTGGAGGTAGAGAACATCAACTATTCAGGACAGAAAAAAGAATTTATGTTCCTCTGTCCACATTTTGAGCGGTGGGAGATCATGCAGTGGGACCTTCAGGGGACTTTTCCAGATACAGATGGCATGAACCACACAGGAACATGAAAAAGCAGCTTCAGGTAAGTGAACTGGTTTGGCAGAGAACTTGTTTGAGGGATTAGCAGACATACTGGGTATTGAAAAGCGCCTCACATAAGGCTTTTAGTCTTGTTGGTAACTGCAGCATTGAGATAATTGATATCAATATTAGTCTTTAATATAACTACACAGACCAGGTTAGGTTTGAAAAGATAAATGAATACCAGTTTAGATTTGGGCTTATGCTTAAAGCACCAACTTGCTACAAGGATGTTGTTTAATATGTTATATAAGATACAATGAAAATAGATCCTTGGTAGGCCTTTCAAGAATGAAACAGTTAACAGGTAAGTAAAAGAATAAATCGGTGTAAAGATGGGAAGCTGGTTAAGAAATAATATCTGGAGGTTTGAGGAATAGAGCACAAATTGTACAAGTGGAACTTGTAACAGGAGATGGCAGAAGCTGAATGAGAAATCTCTGGAGGAAACACACTGGGAACTACACTCCTACAGGGCGAGTCTGAGCTAACATACATTGCCCTAAACCTACACTGAAGCAATGCAGAAACACAGGAGCCACTAATTTATGAAATAAATTTTGCAGATCAGTCTGCATGATTCTTTTGCAAAGAAACAAAGGGCAAATATCCTGGTTTCTGCTCAGGTAGAGTTAATTTCTTCTCTATAGTTGGTTGGATTCAGTGTGAGAATAATGTTGATAACACACTGATATTTTGTTAGCTGCTAAGTAGTGTTCATACTAAGATAAAGATTTTTTTATGTCTCGTGCTCTGCCAGTGAGAAGGATCAGAAAAATAAAAAAACTGTGAAGGGGCATAGCCAGGACAGGTGATCCAAAGTGGCCAAATGGATATTAGACACTGCAGAATGTCATGCCTGATATATAAACTGGAGAAGTCACCTGGAAGGGGGCGTTGTTTGGGATGTGGAGATGAGGATGAGCATTGGTCAGAAGGTAAGCAGTAATATTGTGCATCTCTTGTTCTTCCTTGTTTGTTTTTCTCCCCCTCTTATTATCATTCTCTTTATCATTATTTACTATAATTACTGTATGTTATTTATGTTTAAATTATTAAATCCTTCTTCTCTGAAACTACAAGTTTTAGCTTTGATTCTCCTTCCCATTCCACTGAGGTGTGAGGGGGTGAGTGAGAAGCTTTGTGTTGCTGAACTGCCATCTGAGCTTAAATCACAATAGACAGTTTAACACCCTGCTGCCCATGACAGAGCTGCTTTATGTTGAAAGCTCCCTAGCTCTTTTCACACTGGTGTTTTCCATGCAGGACTACGTCATAAACCAACACTTTTTCTTTCTACCTTTACACCATATGGAAAATATTTAAAAACCTAGCTACTCCTGAGGAAGACATCAACAAGCTTACAGACACCAGAAGACAAAGAAAAAAAAAAAAAAAAAAGCTAAGCAGGTGAGAAAGATGTGCAGTCAACTGACAATTTTTAATCTGAAATTCCTTCTAAAATGAAACTTTGAAAAAATTAGATAGTTAAAAATGGATGCAGATGGCACAGAAATAATATACAAAAAGCCTGACTTCACAAATTGTAAGATCAATATTCACAAACCATGTGATTTTGTCCCACAGAGTAGCAAAACTCTCCCTAAATCTAAAGAAGCCTATGCTGAAATGATGAGGGCAGAAGAGAAGTAAAGATGTCACTGGATTGAATGGACAAAGCAAGCATATTCATGAATGAAAGAGTGTTCAGATAACAGTGCCTGGGTTTCAGTAATTCTCTAGCAAGTCCAAGTTTTATGAGCAGTACTGCCACAAAAACAGCAGATAACATTAGCTTCTTGCTGACCTGGCTGGCAGCATTACAGGGATAATATTTTCAACAGGATGAACTGTTCCTGAACTATTTCATCAGGGTAGAAGATAGACTGTCTCTCAAATTCAGGCACACACAGTGTTTTTCTAGTTTTTTTAGTAGGGGAAAGGCAGAACAGTAGAACTCAAGAATATATTTATATAAATATATGGTATTGTGACTGAAATCAGGAAATTCACAATGTCTCCTTACATTCCCTTATGTTCTGTTTTGAGTTCTTTTCAATGTACTCCTTGCAACATACTGTTAAAAAGGCAGTACAAGAATTTTCTTCTAAAGGTGCATCCAAAAAGAGTATTTTACACTGATATTTGTATTTACATTTAATTTTATAGTTACAGCTATTTAGTGAGGGACCTGGAAAATATCAAAATGTGGCTCCATGGAAATCTCATGCAGGGTAAGGGCAACCCCTGGTGTCAACACAGGCTGAGGGATGAACACATGGAGAGCAGCCCTGCCCAGAAGGGCTTGGGCATGCTGGTAGGTAAGAGGCTGGACATGAGCCAGCAATGAGCACTCACAGCCCAGAAAGCCAAACGTGTCCTGGGCTGCATCCAGAGCCCCGTGGGCAGCAGGGCCAGGGAGGGGATTCTGCCCCTCTGCTCTGCCCTGGTGAGAGCCCGCCTGCAGTGTTGCATCCAGCTCTGGGGTCCCAGCACAGGAAGGACATGGACCTGTTGGAGCATGTCCAGAGGAGAGTCAATGAGATGATCAGGGGGATGGAGCAGCTCTCCTTTCAAGAAAGGATGGGAGAAATATGGTTGTTCAGCCTGGAGAAGAGAATGCTTCAGGGTGACCTAATTGTGGCCTTCCAGTACCTGAAGGGAGCCCAGAAGAAAGATGGAGCAAGACTGTTTACAAGATCATGTAGTGACAGGACTAAGGGAAATGGCTTCAAACTGAAAGTAGATTTAGATTAGAGATGAGGAAGAATGTCTTTACTTTGAGGGTGGTGAGGCACTGGCACAGTTTTCCTACAGAAACTGTGGATGCGTCATCTCTGTACGTGCTCAAGGCGAGGTTGGATGGGACTCTGAGCAACTTGGTCTAGTGGAAGATGTCCCTGCCTGTGGCAGGAGTGTTGGAAATACATGATCTTCAAGATCCCTCCCAAGAAATTCTATGATTCTATTCCTTTTTACTTTATATTTTGAGATCCTGAAACTGACTAATAATATATTTAGTATCTCACTCACTCTTGCTATTAAAAGATTTTTTTCACATTGACTTTTAGAGACCCAAACATACAGGTGCTCCTCACTTAGAGTAGAGACACTCTAAACTCATGTTATACCCACAAACCCTCAAAAACAACTATGGTAAAGTAGTCAGATTCATGAAGTATCAAGTGATTCTGACTCAATGGAAGGAAAAATTCTATCCAAAGTGATGGTATCATAAAAGTTATGATGTACATATGCAAACTTAAAGGTATTAAACCACATTTTATCTCCATCCTAACTGCTATATCTACATAGGTGTGTGTGCAGAATCTACATACTACGGAACGGCAACTTAAAGCACTTCTCCGAATTTTCCTGAGTGAGAAAGTGGCTTCTTTGATCTTGCGGAAAATAATAACTTAAGACATTACAGTTTGCTTCCTCATGGGAAGGAAATGAACTTGTCTGATGTATCTGAGAATCTTTGTTCAGACCAGAACAGTTGTAAGCATTATAATTAAGCAAACACATACTTCCATACAGTATATTTACAATATTACAAATCTCTGGATCCATTGGGTGGACCCACAGATCTCTGTGTGACTGCCACAAGCGTGAAGCTGTGAATGACTAAGACCTAATAACAGCTGGGTAGAATATAAAATACATCAGCTTAATCACAATTCTAATGGGTAATTGCACACTGAAGATGGAAATTTCACATCTTGAAAATGTGCCTTGCTGTGCTTCTGGAGATATGAGAGACCTACTGGGCAGATAGAGAATGAATAGTTTAATCAGTCTGACTCCTTTAATAGGTACTTAATTCACTCCAAACTGAATGGAAGTGAGGGCACCTTCTCCATTTATTTCATGTGTGAATCTTTCTGATGAGTAACTACATTACAGAACTGTAATTCAATAAAATGTAATAAAGCAATATATTTTCAAGAATCAGGGCCATATTTTTATTTTTTTACACATTTTATCTTTTCATCCATAAAGGTTTATTGAGTTGTAATCACTGGGTACTCCTTGGACTCTTACAAATTACTTCAACAATAATTATTTCCACTGTAAGTGAAAGATATAATGGTGCTGTTCATTTCATACTTTTTTAAAGACAGTGAAGTTGCATTATAAAATCAACCACTTAAAATAGTTATAGCTTGTTTCATATGTTAATGCTGAAGTGAAAAAGTTAATCCTGCTTATTATGCCACAAAATGTGGCAATTGGCATAATTGGAAAGACATGCTTTTTTTGCTGCTGTTGGGAAAGCTTTTTTGGAGAATAAAATCCTGCTGATGAGGCAGTAAATTAACACTCAAGAAGATTGAGAATAAATTTACTGAGAAAATGAGGAGTAGAAGCTAACACATGAAACACTGGAGTGAGATGGTATCTGTTAAAAATACTGGAAAATATCAAGTGGCAATGAATACTAAATTCTGGCTTAAGTGAAGAGAAGGGTTAGGAGAAGTGGACTGTATTAAGGTGATGAAAGCCACAAAATTGACTGTGCCAGAAAAAAAAAAAAAAAAAAAAAAAAAAAAAAAAAAAAAAAAAAGAGTAAGTCTGCTCTGTCAATAAGTCCCTGGCGTGACTTGAAGCTAATACTTATCACAAACCAAGCTATAACAATACTGTGTTAGGGCATGGCAAAATTGTTTCAACACAAGGGTATACTAACTTGGAGAAATCTGTGAACTGGAGATCTGTGTAGAGGAAGAGGTCTAGATATACAGTATTCTGATAAAGAACTCTGATTTATCACTCCAAGTAAGGAGGATATATGGTATAAGTTACTAAAAAAATTGCACTCTAATTTATGAAGATAGTAGTCTGATGGGAATACAAGCTAAAATGAAGAAAAATGTCTCTTAATGTAATCCTAGCTAAAAAAGGAACTATCATATTATTTAAAAAAGCAAAATAGCTGGGGAAGACCTCTGAAATTTTAAACTAGAAGAGCTGGAGGCAAGGTGTGATGGATGCTCCAGAGCTCTTCTGACCCTCCAGACTTGCAAGTTGCTTTGCTTCACATTTCCATGTGACATGACCGAAAAAGGGTCTCCTTGGATACTTCACTGTAACTGTAGCTGAGTAAAGGACACTGAGGAGCCAGGGAGAACAACCAGAGAGAAAGGGAAAAGACAGGCTGTAAGACACGTGTTGGACAATCTCTTGAGGGCAGGAAAGGTTACAAAGCAGAAAAGGGAAAGAGAAGAGAAATGTTTTTAGGTTATAGATTAATACGTTTTAAGGCCAGGGAGGTATTACAGTGGTGGGGGTAGGCATGCAGGTAATGCAGATAAGAGCATAAGAGAGCCACCTAGGGAGGCAGCTTGTTTAGACGTCCCTGTAATAGGCCTGTGTTTAGCATAGTAAAGCTTGAGACTAAATGACCCTATGATTCCCTCGCCAAGTCCATGACTTCTGTCTAAGATGTTTCTCAAACTAAAGGCTTCAAATGGAGGAATCTGCCCTGTGTGACAGCATAATCCTTCTGATGTCTGATTCTCCAACCTCTTCCACCACAGTTCAAGCTGTGGTCTGTGATCCCAGGAGGCTCTGTGGGCTACATCATAAGAGGCTCTCAAAGACTTTCTCAATGTACTTCATTCAGCTAAAAATAGACCTAAATGTGTCTCAGTTAAAAATATATATCACTTGTTTGTGAGGATTTGAAAATCCGTCTGTGTCACAGACAGTAATAACATCTTCGCCTGAATAATGCTGTTTCTAACTTACAACTCTGAAAAAACACCCCAAACTGCAAGAACTGGTAGTTCTTGATAATAGCAAGAACTTGTATCCCCTGCCAGAAAGGCTATAGTACAATACTGGCAGGCGCAGTGACTTGCAGACCTTTTAACCTTTTTCATGAACTAGATAGAGATGCTCTAATGTTTTGCTCTGCCAATGCAAAACATATCTGCATTGACACCCTTCCACACCCTTCCACATAGGTCACCTTTAATGGATTAGAGAAGGCTCTGGCTCTTTCATACATATTGAAATAATTTCAGATTTTTGATGGCAGCATACCTTACACTAAGTCTGACCTATCACCAATCTAATGCATTGAAAAACATGTTGATATTTTTTATCCTTTATAGTTTAACTTTAGCTGGGAAATAGAGCAAAACAGATGACAATACCAAATGTACCAAATAAACATTAAAATAATAAGAGGTGATTCATCACACAAACACAAAGCAAGCCGACACAGAAGAAAAAATACAAGACAGAGAAAAGAAACCCCCGTGCAATGAAGTAAAGCCCAGACTAACTCAGGCAACATTTACCTTTTTGGTCAGGTATCAGAACCACTCAGATGGTTTCCTATCTTTCTTGCAAACTACAGGGCTTGGAGTGGCAAAGGGAGAATGCTAGGGTAAAATTGTGTGCTATTCCTAGAACCATCTGCTTTTTCTTCTTTTTTATTTTCTTCATTTTGTGGAATTCAGCTGTTCTTTGTTGCACAGAAATAAAAGATCAGTTTTGAAAATATTCATGAACAAAGCTGTAAAAATTGCCTGTAATTTTCTCCATTTTCAGCCATCTGGTTTGCATTGCTTTGATTCTCTCTTCACTACTCCATACATGTTTACCAAACCTTTTCAACACGCATTAACCAAATTATTGAGCAGTTATAATTAATAACAGAGTTACAACATTCTCTTTTACCCTTTTGGTAGAGGTTGTTGGCTCACCAGGAGGTTCTCATGCTGTTGCCCATATAAACAAGAGCAGTTGTATCTGATTAGATGGTGACTGCCTGTAATTCAGGCTGTGGAGGTTGAGGAAAAAACACATTTTGGATGTGAGTAAGTTTTTTTTTGTTGTTGAAAACAGCCAAGCTAAGATTGAAACAGGGTTCTTCTAATTGTTTTGGGTTTGATAATTTAGAATACAAACATAACAATTAGTTAAATTGAGTGATCTTCTCTTTTTTTTTTCTTTTTTCTTTTTTTTTTTTTTTTTTCTGAGTGAATTCTGGAAGATTGTGCTCTGCTCAATTATTGCAATTTAATTCTTTAAGTGGTACAGCTTGACTGACACAAATTCAGTAACTGAATGACTGAAATAAAATTGTGGTAGTCTTCATTCCTCTCTTTCCTTTAGAACGTGTGCTGGCTCTCCTAGTACATCAAAACAAGTTATATCCTTTTCATAGAAATATTAAACTAAGCTAATGGCAACAAGTTTTATTCTGTAACTATTGTGTTGAAAGTCAGTTATTAGCTCCCAATTTAGCAATCAGCTCTGCAGTGTTTCCCATTTTCTTAATTCAGTTCAAAATGGGAAATTTTGTTACACTGTTTTCCAGGAGTAAAGAATATGGACTCTTTTTCTGATATTGTTCTTGAAGCAAGTAAAATCTGAAACCCAGGACACTCAGCTGGGATTTGAAAATGGACAAAATCTTCCAATTTTTGTGTGCAACTCTTCCTGATTCTTGAGCTTTCTTATGTAAGAATTTTAAGTATAGGATTTTTCTAGCTCCATACACCTGTGAATATCTGAAGACAGATTTCTGTGGTTTAGTTTTTGTCTCTCTTCCATGTATCCAGAATAGTAGTGTGCTAAGATATTAAGCCAGAATTCCAAAGAAAATTTCAAATCATTTTCAGCTGCTGTACAAACACCATCACCTCTCAGTGTTTTCATAAACGTGAAGTATATTCCCAGTATACTGTACCTTTTACCATATTCTGTTCCATGACAGACCAGGGCAATTAGGGATTGAAAAGGTTGATGATACCATAGGTTAATTTCAAGTATTAAGTGAGTAATGAAGTTTTCTAGTCTATCCACATCTATTTTCAGTAAGGAGCAAAATGAACAGTAACAGTTCACCCTAACTATTCTATTGAACAGAACAGTAATCTTTTTTCTTAGTATTATTTTCTTAGTATTATAAAGTGTCCAAAAGAAACAAGATGACTCAAAAGCAGAATGAAATTACTCTTCATCTACTACTTCTACAGTATCTTTCTTGAGGTCCATGCTTTCTGTCACTCCAGAAAGGTTGATGAGATTCTGTAGTTCAGTGCTTTTGTCTATCTATAGTAAAACAGCTAAAACAATTGTTTGCAGCTTACACAACTAACCCTTTGATAGGTTACAAGATAGCCTCAACATGTAACCAAAAATGCTTGCAGAGGAAGCAACATTAGGCTTTTAAGTTCTAACATTTAAGTGTTCTCTCTCTAAGCGAGATCTTTAACTGTACTAAATATTAGACATAGCCATTTAATTCTAAGCATGCTGGACTATTTAGGTTCAAGGAATGTCACTGGAATAGTTTCTCTAAATATATTAGGAGAGAATTTTTATTATCTTGGGCAAGAAGTTCTCAGCCTTTTCTTCATGCTGTGGATGCAAGTAGACAATATTTCCTTGTCTACCAAGACATCCATCACCATCTCAGTTGCCTTGTCAGTGGAATACCTCATCTACTCACAAAAACTGCATGCTCCAGCAGTCACTCACACATCAAGAATATTTTAGGAAAGTGGTTTTTATAATTTTAGCTTCTGTTAATGCACTTAAGCAGCTGGAAAACAGAGAGAAGAGCCAACACTGTAAGACTAGCCAGCTCTCTCTATAAGTCATCAGCAAGAGCTCTGGGAAGTATCAATGCTTCACAGATTTTGGAAACTCCTGTAGAAAAGATCTAAGTTCACAGCCACAGTGAATTTTTGGACTTGTCCGTGGGTAGAAATGCCTTCATCAGCATACATAAGGACATGATTTTAGCCTAAATTTCCATTAGACTCCAGGATCAAAATTTCTTGAATTAGAATTCTGAAGTGTATTATGATTTAAACAAGGAGAAAAATCCTAATTTAAATAATTAATCCTTTATTTATTCCTTTTTAAAAAAGTATTCAAATGGCTTTAAATAATGATTATAAAGCAAAAAATATTTACTTACTATCTGTTTCATTAATTTAGCATTGTATTTAACACAGTATTTAAGACATTGGTAGGTGCAGCACTTCAGAAACTTGAAGGAAATAAGGTAATTATCCCATCACAGCCTGCCTGGGAGACACATCAACTTGCCTTGTTGCCTTTCTTTCCATTAGCCATGCTGCCTGCAGTCTGCAGGCCTACTTGCTCTGACCAGAGGAACCGTTTTGCAGAATATGTGCTGTTCTTCATCCTGGGCCTGCAGACAAGCAATTTCCTCCAGATTGAGGGGCCTTCAGGAGAGGTTGTATATACAGGGGAGAGAGTAATTTCCCCTCTTCTCAGCTGCAGTCCTAGGGGTGGATTAAAGCTGCTTAGTCTTTCCCCTCTGCAGCAATCCCCTTTAACCTCTGCTTCGCAGGCTGATTCTCACCTACATTATGATCATCTTGCAATTTATGGAGGGAAATGCACACCTATGGCTGCTTTAAACTACCTCCACTCTGGTAGCAAGGTTACCACAGCGCTATGTGGTTATGGATAATCACGCAGATTAATTTAGGAAGTATTCATGTAATTATTCAGATTATTTTTGTAACAAAAGTCATATAAATACTGGCCTACATNTTCTTAACTACTGAGTACTTATTTTTCACGTCAGAATTGGTGGTTTATCAATCTTCTACTATGCACTCTCAGCATAAGTGATGCTTCTACCTATTAATAACCACAAGACTTCTACCTACAAAGTAAATTTAAAATATTTCTATAATATTTGTGTGTTATAACCAGCAAGAAAGACAATTTAACGAAGTTAGGGTTGCAGTATCCTCATAAGCAGTTGTAATGGTTTGATAAAGAAATGCCAATCTATTTGTCTCTGCTTGTCACAAATTCAAAACTTGATTACCAACCAAACTGTTATTTGTGTCCTTATTGTTACTTCATGCTGGCCATCTTTGATTTTTAATGTGAACCTTCTCTGCGTATTCCAAATTTACTATTATTCATAAGAACATACCTCTCTGTAGCCTCTGGTCTTATAAATCATACACACAACTATCAATAAATGCTCTAAGGTATATCTACCACCTGGACAATACTGACTGTTTTAAATAGTCCAAAGTTATACATCAAAGTATTTTAAATCTCCTGCAGTGTCACAATGGAGTAAATGCACCTATGTACAGCTGGGAAAAAAAGACAATATGTATACAGTACATCTTATTGAGTTGACAAGCCCTATTTAAATAAACCATAAGAATGTCATAACAGCTATTTTCTGTTGTAAAGGGTGCAGATGTGAATCTCTTCAGAGAAAGATCTGCTGTTTTTAGGGTCATGGTTGTGGAAACTGCCTGAAGCCAGGGACAAGCAGGTTCTGCAAAACCTTTTCTAAGAGGGGAGGTTCGAGAAGTCTCTTTAAACTTGACAAAACTCTGGGTAGTCAAACCATAAACTGTCTACTTGAAGGACTTGAAGAAGCAAACAGTCTGAAGTTTGCCCTTTGGTCTTACTGCTGCTTTGTACTTCTTGGTCAATATGATTATGGCAGGAAGAGGATGTAAGCCCCTGCAGTCTAAGAAAGGCATACTTGAGGCAGTGTGTGTCTCCAGACTGAAAGGCAATAGAGTTTGGGGTCACTTAAAATTAGCCTACCTTGGGGGGCAGGGGTCCAGGCTACAGGCCTTCAGCAGCTGTGGAGGACGACGGCTGCTAACACACAGCATTTCATCTGCAATCTCCCTAGTTTGTTTGTTCAGACAGGTCACCACAGCTTCCTGGACACCTGCACACAACAAATAGTGTTCAGAGCCGGCTCTCGGTAGCTGCAGGGGCAGCCAAGGTCAGGGGTGGGCCCAACAAGACCACAGGGCTGCAGCAGGTGGTGGCACCCAGCCTCGGGCTGGCAGCTCTGGGGCTGCAGCCCCAGCTGTAGGCTTCTTATTGCTTTCAGTCTCCCTGAAAGCTTTCTCAGGGCCACAGTAAATAGTCCATAGGTTCATTCACTGCTCACCTTCCTGGACAGAAAATTGTCCAGTGCTCTCATTTTTTCATTTTGCATAAAGTGCAATGAGGCACTTTATTTTTCAGGCCAAGCAGGATAAGGTGCAAAGATGGCCATGGCTTTCATATGCTACATTTTAACCAACAGTACAACTTCTACACATGCAAAAGCAAAGTAAAACATGGTTAGACAATTCAGCTGTTCTCAGTTCACTCTTCTGCATCTATGGGCCTGCACCCAAACTAAAGATGCAAACCTGCAAAGTTTATGTCAGAGCTGGGAAAGAATGGGTTAGAGAGAGCTGGGAAAGAGCAGTAGCTGTTGGGACTAAGAGAAGCTAGAAGATTTGGTTATTATGGTTTAACCCAGAAATTCCTTGTTAAATCCAAAACCCTTATGCAATCTATGGTATACCAGTCACTCTCATTTTCCTGTGACTAGGGGCATCACAGGCTTTTTGGACCAGAAGGTTAGAAAGCTAGAACATCAGGGATTGCAACATTACATGCCACAAGGAAGAGGATTGGATGAGAAAGGATCTATTTCCCCATGGATAAAAGGGGTCTGAGAGGGGTCTGAGGATAAGAATTGGCTTGGACTTCCTGAGAATCTAATCTACAGTGGTTCAAATACAATGAAAATATGCTTTTTACATTCATTCCTGCATCCTGAGTAGGAAAAGTTTAGTTGAACTCCCAATAATTAAATTGTGGTTTCAAAAACAACGTTCCAAAATATCTCACTATTTTTTAAGACACTAAGGAAAGTGTCTTAAGTGACATTGTGAAGGGAAAAAAACCCAAACCAAAACAAAGTGTTGTAAGACCTTAAACATCACCAAAAACAATGTCACAAAGATAATAATATCTTTTGGTGTTTCTAATGCAAGAGCACATGTCATTAGGCAAAAAATTATTTAATATCCTTCAAGAGAACCAAAGTGCTATATAGCTGATCATAGTTCCTGTATTCCTGACATTATTTACAGATTCATTCTCCTTGAGCTCAGAATAGGCTGAGCCCCCCAGAAACGAGGGTTATAACCATTTTTTTGGTTGCTGTGTGTGTAAGCCTATTAATTTCATTGCTATGACACAAGGCTATGCAGCATGTCTCCCATATTCCAGATGCTGAAAAAAAGGAAGTAATTTGATAATTCTGGACATGAACACCAACACAAAAATTACCAAAGTCCCTGTAGTCAGCCAATGCTGTTGGAGGGTTCCTTCTTTACAAGGTCACCCCGTATTTTCAATTTTGCTATTCAAGTCATCTCTCAAAATAATTAAGAAAAATTGTAAAAAGGGTAGCCTGTTGAAAAGATAGAACAAATGGTAGTGATTATATCTAGGAAAAGAAACTTACAAAACTTATATATGTGAACAAGATGTTCATTGCCCTGTCATGTTCATTATTTTTCTAGCTCAATAATTTTTCTGTTGAGCATGTAATCACATTGTGTGTAGCAAACACAGACATGTGGATTCCCCAGAATGGAATGATCCTGGCTGAAGAATAGAAGTGGAAAATGGCACTGTGTTCAAATTACTGGTCTTCCTTTTGCATGGAACATCAATGCAGGCCTGATATCAAGAATCAATTTGATGAAGCCAGGAAAGAAGGACTGCTGATCCAGAGGTATGGAAACCATGAAAGTATTTTTACAACCTCTGTGGAAAGAAACCACTTATTCCTGCCACATGCAGGTTGATATATTTCTGTGCTAGGCACAGCTCACCCACCTTCTCTATGTCTTTCTCAGATAAAATTTTGTAAACTAAATGTATATCCACAGCTTCTGTTTCTCCACTCTGAAGGGTGTCACTAATGAGCTTTTGAACAATTAGTATCAATTTCTGTCTGTTTCAGTCTTGACTACTGAAAAGTAATGACCATGAGGTCTTGAATTCAACCTTTTCTCCATTCCTCATGCTGATGGTTTTATGTTATCAAATTCATATAGCCAAGCTCTGATACTACCGTGCTTTTCAGTATCCAACCAGCCCTAAACCTCCCACTAAGTTCATTTCCCATGCTTATTCATCTCATCTAAGTCAGCTCTGATTGCAATTCCAATAATTCTTGTCCATACTACAGGCATTCTACTCTGTCTACTAAAATTTCTTTTTATCTTTGAAAGGTCCTGGTAAGACCAGAAATCTTCCCTGACAGCATAGACATCAAAGAAATAGTTCCTGTCACAATATGATTGCTAAAATGTTTATTGACAGTTTTTGGCTTTAATAGCTTATGCTAGGAAGAAAAAAAATAAATTTTAGAAAAAAAAATCTGGCTTGCTCCAGCAGTAAAAAATGTGATCAGAATCATTTTCTTCAGCTTCCTGTTGAATCTCACAACAGTGTGTCTCAGCATAATGATAACAACTCTCCCTCTATTTTTGATAGGTCAATGTGGCAAATTGTTATAAGCTTTAAGTTAGGATGGGTCATTGAATATTTAGAGAATATAAAAACTTTTGATCATAAATCAGAAGTTCCATAGCATAGAGATAATTAAAAAAGGTATATGAATTTCAGGAAGTTCATTTGCCAAGTAATTGAATTCAAAATATTATTTACTGCACAATATTATTAGAACAAAAGCTGTCTGCTTTAAAATTGCTTTCCTTGAGGAAAAAAAAGAAATCAGTTCTCAACAGGAAATCACAGTATAAAAATGTGTAATGGTGGGATATGAATCTAGGCAGTTTAAGTTCACTTTCAAAACACCATCAAATGAGAATTTCTGTTTATATCTACCAGGATAGAATAATTGTTACATGATATTTGATGACAGTTCTGGGAAATGAAGCCACCAGCAGCAGACTATATGCCTAACTCATTCCTTCTGGTTGCTGCTTCTGGGAGGTGAGAGGTTACTTCTGCATCTATCCAGTTTCTTCTCCCAGGACTCTAAAATCAATAAAATCAGTTTGACCAGTCTTGCACCCATGGCTACAAAAATATCTGACTTAGCATCCGCTAATCTGGAAAGTCTGGAGTTGATGTCAGACAAAAAGAAATCTTGGCTAAAAAGTTTTGCTGACAATTGAAAGAGATTAAATTTATAAAGAAAAATGTCTCCTGCAAATCAGTCTCTGTGAGTTACATTTGAAAAACACATAGCATAAGCTCTGTATATTCTAATAAATTACTTTATTTCAAGAAGATATTTCTAGGAACTGTTCAGGTTTTCGTAGTCACAGTAAAAGTGTGATAAATTAAATGTGATGAATTGTTACTGTTCTCCAGTAGCCTCAACACATGCACTCCTGTAAGATCAGTGTTTGCCACCACTTAGCACACACTAGAGTCGCTTTTTTTATTGCGTAGGAAATAAAACAAAAGTGTCAATGGTCTGATAGCTGTGAACTGGTCTAAACATTGACTATGTCAGCAAGCTAAAAGTAAGCACAGAAAACCTTTTCGTTATTTTCTACTAATTTTGGTTTTCAAGACTGTAACTGATTACCTGTGAATCTGTACAGATTATTAACTCATAAAGTGCTGAGTTGTTTTCAGTTCTAAAGCATATGTTTTGTATTTTTTCTATAGTAATCCTTTCTTAAATTGCCTGGAAGTTGTAAAGTAAAAATACAAGAGGTGGAAAATCTAGGTTTAATTAAAAAAATACTGGACTGGATGTATTTCTCAGAACTATTTCAATAAAATGATGGGGGAAAAGGGATATCGGAAATGTGTTTTAATGGTCTATAGTATGTGCAGCCTGAGAAATTGATTAACTTTGAGAAACCACAATTGCCAACCCTGCTTGTATTAGACAACCACATCATTAGTTCTATTTTGCTGTAAGTTTTCTTTTGCACTGGGATTGGAGCTTATTGCACTGGGATGTCCCTTATTGATAGGAATCAGGGAAAGTCGAAGGCCTTAAAATATCAATTCTTTATTTCATCTGCTATGGGAGGACAATTTACTTCCACATGTTTTTGCTTGCACAGAGCAAACCAAGAGATAAGAACTAAAAATGACAGGTGATTGTTAGCATATACCACCAGACCCCTTTAACATTTAACTTTGTTTTGTGATTGCCTTTGGGCAATCAGCTCATAAAGGAAACAGAAATATATGATAGGTTGAGCACCCTTAGTGACAGTCTGAGCACAGATCTGGAAGTCCTGGGTTAAAATATGTTGTGTACATGGGAATTTTTACATTTCTTATCCATGCCTTTTCAAATATATTTGGACTCAACAATCTTAAAGTTTTATTTCCTTCCTAAATGATTCCATGGTTCTAACTAGCTGTAGCAAAACAGCATGTCTATGGGTATTAAATGCCAAGCCCACACTTGAAGAAGAAAGCAAATCCAGCACAGAAACATTTTGCACTTACCTCCTCCACAGGACTCTGAACACTCTGTAAAGCCTTCATATTCCCAGTCAAAGAGCTCATCAAATTCCTGCAAGCTGCTATACAAAAGCTGACTCTCCTCTGGGATGTATTCAGTTGCCTCTCCACTGCAGGGACCACTGTAACAGGCTCTCTGAGACACAGGTTTGGGACCTTCACATTCATCGATGGGCAGGTCAGCCACAGACTGAGAGAAGGAGAGGAGCACTTGACATTTCACAAGCCGCATCTGGCTGCCCACTCCACAGGTGACACTACAGGTGGACCAAGCCTCAGGAATAAACCTGTGAGAGAAAGAGAGCAAGGCAAGTTATGTCCACAAATTCCCAGGGCAGCAAAAGCAGGGTAGTCCTACCCAGGCCAAATTTTATTTAATGAAAAATAAGTACTTCATCTCATCATACATTTATTAAAAAAACACATAGGAGGTTCCATTGACAACTCACTGGCGGGTCTTCTCATATCCAAGAAGAAAGACAAACCCTTGTAACACCCACCTTGATCCTAAAATGTCTCAGTGCAAAGCATCCAGCAATCTTCCAATGTGCCCAATGTACATTATGGTCCCACAAGCTACCTTTTGCAAGTCTTCAACCTGGATAATCTTTGCTTTAGTCAATTTTTTCACTACTTAAGTATTGAGCAGGCTGCTGTTACTAGGTAATTGCAGGACTATATGGAAAATAATTTCAATTACTGTTCTTGTGTCACACCAACTCTTTTTAAGTTTTAATTTGAAGCTGGCAAAAAGTGAAGAGAATTCATAATTTCTTTAGCTCATTTTTTGTTGTTTGGTTTCTTTCTTTTAATTTTTAAAATTTAAATAAAACAAAAATTTTTAAAAAATTAAATAAATTTTAAAAATTTATTTCTCTACGACATTTAATTTTACTAAAACAACAACAACAACAACAACAGTGTTTAGTTTCTATTGTGGATTTGTTTATCTGTTGCACTTGTCTTACTGATCAGTAACCCTAATATGCTCTAAATTTTTCCTTTTGGAAGTCCATGAATATTTTATGAAAAGGATTTTGCAACTGTCATTACAATAAAACAGACTGAATTCCATCTCTCATTATTTTCCTCAACAGTGGGATAATTTTTAGTTTCTCTGTGTTGTTGCTGCTGTTTCAAATGTCAGTGGTAGAAATTGGTAGAATTGAGTAAAATTGAGCATTTTACTCAAAGTTATCAAGCCTAAGATTCAGGTTCAGCTCTACACCATATCATTAGTAGTTTGTTGCAGTAATGCAACACACCTAGTTTTGCTGGGCTCATGTTGAACTAAGCTGACTCCTAAACCTATCTAGAAACAGTAGTTTCAGGGCACTCCATAACCTGCAATACCTTTGCTTTGACACCTGATATCAGTGGTATGGAGCACTAAAGGTATGAGAACAGGGTAATTTGGATAGCTTTATCTGACTGGCTTGTCTTCGCCATTGGCTATTCTTCCAAACTTTCTGCCACAGGCAAGTTCTAAGGCAAGGATTGTAGATATACTTCAAGGACTAGAACAAAAGAATGGATAATTGGATCTGACACTGATCCTCATTGAACCTCACATGAACACTCCTTGTTAATAACACTCCCTCATTAACAGTAAGTGTTTGGAATCTGTCCACTTCTGCAAACTCAGCTTTTGGGATGTATTTTTCATGGAAACCTAACTGTCACTGACACTGACTATTGCTCTTCCTTTGGTCTTTATTTTGATAGGTCACACCAGAGTTGGACAGACAACCAGGGCTGAAGGCAATACACCTGTCTGTTTCTACTGTGTTCTGGGGCTCTAGCAAACTCATTTATTACCTTGGGAATCCCATGAACAGTTTTGATAGGAAGAAAAGGGAAATTTAGTTTTGTGATCAGCATTGGTGAAAATATTTTTACACTCCTCCCTTTCAACCACTGCTTTTCTCTAGTTAATAAAAGGACTTTCCCTCCATGCTGAAGTTAAAAAAAAATCCAAAACCTAAAAGGGAAGGTAGCGTTTTCCCAGGTTGTATGTATCAGGATCCCTGAGTGGAACATCACAGTCTTTTGGAGCAGGGAATGTGCATATCTTTACTCACTTTTTGTAGTTTATACCAAGATGTTTTTATAACATCTTGTTATAAGCCTGACATCTGCTACTAGCACTCTACACAGAAAGTAACAGAAAGGAAAGAAATTAATTGCAGATATTATTATAAAATTTGAAAATATTTATCATGCTGATACAAAGATGGCAAGAATTCTTTTAGGAGTAAAGCATTGGGAAACTAATGATGCAAATGATGATTACATTTTCCTACTCTTAAGACATTTTAAGTTAAAATATCAGTCTTGTTTCCAAGATGAGATCTTTCATTTTGAGAGGGTCATAGTCTTTAGCAGTACAGGTGGACCACTCTAATACTGCAGCTGCTGTAATTCTATTTTGATGTGGAATAATCTCCTGTCAGACATTAAATGGTTCACATCAGCCACTGTGATTTAGATATTTTGACTAGTTGAAATGTACAGCTTCTTAACCTGGAAAACTGAAAGATAGAAACCCTAATCAGATTAGAGAAAAAAAAAAAAAAAAGGTCTTGGTCTTCATCAGAATCTATCTTCCTTATATTTTTGAACACTGTAAATTGTTGTGTAACTTTGCTTTGTTGAAGACCTGCTGTACTCCAAACCAAATAGGGAGGATATTCTGCAAGGTATTAAAATTATTCATTTAGAAAAACAGAGATACTTCAAATAGTTGGAACATTTACACATACATACAAACATGGGGAAAAAAGGGAGAAAATACAAAACAAAATTAAGAACATTACTAAAGAAGACTGGACCCTTTTTGAAATGAGACTTGATCTATAAATGCCATGTATTATATTATTTCACTTGAGTCAGCTACTCATAATGAAAATAATAGAACACTTTCAGGAAATGGTATTTTTTCAGCTATCTAGGCTGAATTTCTACATTTTAAGTGCTAACTTTGGAAATGTGATATAATTCTAACATAACTGTTAGCTAATAAAGAGAAAATTGGCAGAATCAAAACAGTTAAAAGTAGAAAAAAGAGGGGAAACTGAAGAAAACCCTGCAAAAAATGTCTGTACAGTAATTGTCATTAAAAATGGAACATTTATGTAATATGAATGTATAACATAAATATACATATAAACATAAACATAAAATTTACATATACATATAAACATAAACATAAAAATTTCAGAATTTTTAATCAACCTAACACCAGAAAATTATTGAAATTTAAAAAGGCTTTCAAATATCATTGTGTTGTCATTAATGACAAGTGTTGCCAAATGATGAGCACAAAACACAAAATGTATATGAATAAACAGGGGACAGTGCACGGATTTGAAGTTCTTTGTCCTGCATATAGCTCATCTTCCACTGCTCAGTATTAGGCATTTCTGTATGCTAACCTCTGAGCTACTTGGAAAATGGAAGCAGTGGAATAGATATACTGAGAAGTAGTTTTTCAAAAAATGGGAAATGATTGATGTGTTTCAGTTGTCATTCCATTAAATCCAACTGTAACGATAATCCCTCTAATAACAATAAACAAGTCAAAGGTAGTAACTCCTTTCTTCATCTAAGGACTGGTGCATATTCCCCTCCATATAGCAACATATATGTAACTGGGGAGGTCAGAAGAGAAATAAGAAGACAATGTCAGTGCTCAACAGTGGGAGACCTTTCACAGCAGGTCACAGTGGGTTCAGTATGAGACCCACAGAGGGCTCTGCTGAGTGTTTTGGAGATTTTCAAAACTCTTGATGTATGTAGCAACAGCTTCTTCTGTCTAGGACTTGGGTTCCTACAATATGTGTTATGAAGAAAAAACAAGTGTATACATACTGGTGTACTTTGAGCTATGGAGAAAAATTGCTAAATTTTCTTCACTGCTACATAATTATATATTGCCCTTAATTTTTGTTGCTTAGTGGTTTTTTTTTGTTTGTTGTTTTTCTTCCCCTTGCTTTGTTTGTTTGCTTGTTTTAAACCACCATTGGTTAAATCCATGGCTTAGATAAATCTGAGGTTTCAAGACATGCACATACCATTGGGACTGAGTGCTCTGACTGAAGGCAGAGACACCCATCTTTTAAAGTACCTAAGCTCAGATACTACTGGTGAAATGGAATGTTCAGTGGCTTCTTTGAAGGCTTGGGAATTTCCTGTGATAGATCTAGAACTGAACACAGACTTCCAGACTTCTTTTCTTGAGATGAAAGGTACACCCATCTTTTTCCTCCAGGAACTGCCACCTTTCCACAGATTTCAAGGCATGGGTAAGACCACAGGATGCTCACACACAGCACTGCATAGCTGCTGGTGTCATTGTTCAGAGCTGTGAAACAGTGGTGGTTACCACTTAGCAGTAAAATATCAGGCTCCATCTAGAAAAGTATTAACACTGGAGGCAGCTGCATAGGTTCAATTCCAATTAGAGTGATTACATTATGTCCCTCTATAGATTCTTTTAAGTTGTTCAAATATGATTTTTCCTTCAGGTTTGTCTCTTTATTCAATGCTGCTGGTGGTTTTCATTCACTGCTGCCTTTCTCCACAGGGAAAAATAACTGTTTCTGTCCTGTATTGTTATTACACATAAATCCCAAGTAGTTCTGACTGTGTATAGTGGCTCCTGAATGAGTCGATAGAAATCATTACCTAATGTGTGCCTGCTGCATTGCTGACCTACTCTTTGACCAACCATGTATATCAGATCTTAATATGAAAAAGTTTCCCTACAATTTCTTCTTCCTCCTCTTCATTTCCTCTTTAGATTCATGTGAATCTAAAGAGGGCAAGCAACAGCCCAGTAGATAAAGCTATATATGTCTTCACTATCTATTTTTTGGAAATCCAACCATCATAACATGCTTTATTTTTAAAGTAAAGCTGCAATAGGAAGTTTTAAACTTACTAATCTGTGAATCAGGTACAAAGAACATGATGGAAATGGTTCAACAAGGAAAATCAAATTAAAATAGCTTATGTGTCTTTAGAAGCATAAATACCTACTGAAAAGTAAAAAAGAGATATTGAGTGCCTCTGTGTCTCTGTCCATATCTAATTCCCTGAGGGCTTTGTCACCCCTGCTAATGCATGTCAGGAATTTCCCTTTATTTTTTACTGAACCAGCTCCGTCCTTATGACGGTGCCATTTGGCATCCAGATATTATTGTTTGCCCGCTCCCCCGTCACTCCACTATCCCTCAGAGACCCCCCACACCTTTTCTTTATGTCTAGCACAAGGGTTATTTATGGCAGTATGTTAAAAGCTGGATATAGCGTTAACATACAAAAACATTTTTCAAAAGTTAGAGACAGAAATCTTTTGAGAAACCCTCCACTACTCATAAACACAATCTCATTATACATAGAAATCCCCATGCTCTTTTAGTCATAGTTATAGTCTTTTAGGCATAGTCCATGCTATTCTTTCTGACTCTGGATATCACACTGTGCTGGTATAATGAATTCTAGTGGAAGAGGTCACAGAAAGATACGATGGCTCCTTCCTCAGGTAACATTTCTAATAGCTGGTGAATGGTCACTTCAGGCATGGACAACAATAGGAGAACAACATGCACCTCAGTGCAGGAGAGCAAGGCCTTCTCACCTAAACATTTGTTCTGACAAAGATTACAATACTTTTTCACCAATATGGAATATTTCATAGTAGTTCTGTCAGCAATTAATTTTTCATTGATCCCATTTAGGAGTGCAGTAGGTCACACAGTACAAACATAACTATTCCCTCTAGACTTGAAGTGGCTGAATTGGTTGTGATTAATTCTTTGAGCAACTGAACCAATAAAAAAATATTTAACATGGATTTACACTTGAAGGCTGAGTGCCCAAGGGGATTTGCTGCTATTTTTTAAGGACTGAGCTCCTTTAAAAACCTTTCCTTCAAATGGGGAATTCCACTCAGTTGTTTATTTCAGTGACACATGTGGAAAACAGTTCCACTGAATTTCCTGAAGAATATCAACCAAGTTTGACAGAGAAGTAAAATTTTCTGTCATAATTTTATACCTCTGTCAGAATCAGTTAGTAATAATAAATTCAGACATTACTGAGAGGAGAGGAAGGCAACTGACAGATAGACATATACAGACAAAATTCAACTGTAAGGCTTGCTTGCATTAGAAATTCCTGAAGACATAAATAATGGAAGACATTATAAAGATGGAACAAAATTGCAGCATCTGGTGCTCTGGAAGCACGTTTCAGAGAATGGTCAGAAATTACAGGTGGAAGGATAGTATATGAGAAATCTTGTAGCTTTATAAATCATAGCGTGCAATTCCATAACAAAAATTATATTCAATAGAAAGTTACAAAAATCAGAAGACAGCAATACAGAGATTCACAAATGTGAGAACTCAATTCATGGAGAAATATGCTGAAAATTTTGAGTTTTACCTTTTAAACCTCTAATCAAATACAAACCTCTAATCAAATATAAAATTTGAGAAAGACAATAGAATTGCTTATAGATGAAGTTAGTTTTCTTTGTCTGAGGAAGGATAAGAGAGAAAGGGTCACAGTGGTCAGGGAAGAATGGTCTACTGGCTACAAAGAATGGTCCCGTCTGTAGAGGAGAATGGAGCAGTCAGGTACTTGGTGTCATAAGAAAGCTTGGCAAGAGCCTCAGATGAAGTGGGGGAAACTAATGAATCCTTGCTGATTTCTGCCCTAGTGTAGTAATGAAATTGGTAATTACTGCACCAACACAGAGTGAATAGGAAAAATCATATAAGCATAGCTTGTCTGAAGACACTTCCATTGCTGCAATTTAAAGTAAACACAGTTATGAACAAAATGCTGCCTCTTCAGCACCTGGCTTATCACGCCACTGGTGGCCTTCTGCTGTTCCTCCTGCCCCATAGCTGCTCACATTTTGGTTAGTCTACAGTCAGCTAAATAGCTGACCACATCACACAGAGCCTTACACCAGCTAGCTCGATCCAACATTAAAAAGTTCTCAGCGGTTACAAGCCCCAAATTACCATGCACCTACACTCCAGACTGATCATCCATCAGCCAAAATATGTGGGTGGTAGCCTGACATCTGTAAGGGTGGTGGGCCACATTGTGTCTCTGCACAGCTGCAGAAGCATGGGCCAAGAGGTGCACTATCAGGGAATACACCTTGCTCTTGGCATGTTTGAAATCCCAACACAGCTGAATGAAGTGATGCTATAAAGCTGGCCCCAAAGTTGATTGCTCCTTGTATTTTGGTGGGTTCTAATTATTTTGTCTCCTTCTTTATATTGTTGCACACAGTTTTTCAATTTAATAATCAGGACCTAAAATGAGTAACTATTTAAAGTCAGACATTAATGAAAAATAGTATTAATAGTGAGGCACCAAAACCAGTTTCAGGTGGAAGTTCACCGCTCAAGATTCTTGAAACAGATTAGAAATTCTGGACCAAGATGCAGATGGATGCTACAGTTTGTAAATGTGGATTGCATGGATGGTTCTTCCAGCACAAAATTTCAGTTTTTATTTGGTTTTCCTGTCTAATGCCTTATCACCAAATACCATTCAAAACTAAACCCAAGGCATCTCCAAGCTTTGGGAAGGTTTGTTTGAAGACCCTGACTTTGTGCCCTTTATTCTTCCTGTTAGTCAACACATAAAAAAATCTGTACTTGAACTTATATTAAGTAAGTTTCTCATCAGTCTAAAAAAAAGATCAGAAATACTTCTAGAGGTCTGCCTTGCAAGGAGAAAACAAGTGTACAAAATGTCACCTCATGGTAGACTGAAACTAGTAAGGACTGTGGCCCACTGTCCAGAATGAGAATATTAGTATCCCACTGGCACCACTGGAGGCTTGCAAGAGATGCAGCAGTCTGCAGAAAAGGGCCTTCAATACAGCAGAGTAGTGACATAAAGGATGGAGGTGTCATAAATGCATTTGAAAACAATTTGAAAATCTTAATCCCATTTCCCTTTAGATCTCTCAAGGACTGTTTTAGTATCACAAGTAATATACCCATAAGGTTTTCCAAAATATTTTATTAAAATACACATCATGACAAGCAATTGATTATGGTTATTCTCTACAAATCCCTTCTTGTTAATATTTAAATCTACATATACCCATATATGTATACACACACACATAAATATATACCTATATTCCTTTTCTACAGTGCAATCAACCTTGTTCACAAAACTGATCAAAAATTTCTTAGTGTAACAAATTATTCCAAATATGACCACATAACAGTGTATTTTTCCTATTTTATGTGTGTTCCCAAGGTTTCTCTACAGGTTGATAAGTGCACATTTAGCTAAGTAATTTAGCATAGTCATGATAAAAATCACAAGAAAATGCACTTTACAAATGAAAAATTAGTAAATTCACAAATATCAGATTTTCTAGGCTTTGACTCTGAATTAATCAACCAATAAAGTCTATGGAACTGTGGAAGCAGGTAAAGATTTCATTATGCTATATTTGATAGCTGCTACGAATATATATAAACATATATGAATATACATTTGTCTGTGTATATGTGTGTATAAGTGCTTCCGTATACATATATTTGTTTTATATATAGATATTTTCTGTATACATGTATATGTATTTAGACATATAGTAATTGGATTTTTTTGGAGGACTTATTACATGTTTCCAGCTCTCTTGCAATGTTCCATTTCTGATTACTTCAATTCAGATTAATCATGCCAAACCTGCAATTATATTGCATAACAATGCCTTTTAATCTAATACGTAGTTGCAGTTGCAATAAAAAATGTCATGTGCTCAGACACAAGGACTGGATATTGATGAACAGAAGTTGCAATTATAGCATGGATTTATCACAGTTTCAGACAAAAACATCTAAAACGGAGTAAGTACTTATAATAAAACGTAAGACTACTTATAATTTCTCAGTCTCATTTCTCCAGGCTTATGTGCTATGCATCACAAGATTCTAGTTTATCTTCTGCTAAAATTTATACATTTTTGCTGTTACTATGCTTTTCCTTGGAGAAAAGGGCAAGAGGGAATCATCACTGGCTGCTTTGTTTCACCTGTTACTTCACAGGGGTATTGGGAAAATAAATAAAGCTGCTGAGCTGTGGAGATATAGTGGTAATAGAGAACATGCAAATACATAGATGGATGCACTTTTGTTATAGTGTTCTTTTAAAGACCTTACATTAAAACAAACAAACAAGCAAACAAACAAACCCCCAGACTTAAATCTGTATTTACCCTTTTGAAATCTGTCTCTTATACTTAAGTATGACACAACCTTGGATAAGACCATGGATTTCCACAGGGTTGGGTTCATCCTTTACACTCTAACAAGAAGCCAAATACATTCAAAGTGATTGTGCTAGTTCTGCACAAGTCTTAGGTTCCCACATGGAAACACAGAACCACAGAGGGCTTTGATTGTAAAGGATCTCAGAGATCCTCCAGTTTCCACTCCACATGCTGTGGGCAGGGACACCCTCCACTAGACCAGGTTGCTCAGAGCCTCATCCAGCCTGGCCTTGAACACCTCCAGGGAGGGAGAAACCACACCTTCTCACAATCACATAATGAGAACCTATTGTAAGCAAACTTTTGAGACTTACGAGGGCTCTTCAGATACGGCTGTTCCTTCATCCAGTTCTTGAGCCTGTTTGTACCATGGCAGCTTTGCTTCCACAGGAAGTTTCTCTACGGAGCAAACACAAGCATGTGAGAATAGGAAGTATGTGGTAACACCGCTATGTGTGCCACCCTCCCTGTGCTCACCAAGCATGCATGTGATGTATGGGTGCCTTCACACACATGGAAGCTGAGCAAAAAGAAGAAAAAGAGAAATGAGAACACAGGGGAGAGAAACAAGCTCTTTTATCACCTGGACTACATTGGTGACAAGATTATATGGCCAGGTATTTCACTGTTGCAGGTAGAAGGGCTATAGTGCTCCAAAGCTAGACAGGCAAATTAAAGCTGTCACCTTTCAGACTATACAATGGGACTGTAAAAGTAGACACTTTAGAAAGTACTTTTTTTGGAGGGAAACTTGCAAGTGTAACAGGCCTCCATTATACAAGGCAAAATGTGTAACATCCTTGTATTTACCATTAAATTTCAGAAGATGCTGAGATTGGTCTTGGTAGATTACAAAAAAAAAAAAGAAAAAAAATCCTACTTTGATAAGTGTTACAACAGGAAAATTATAATCAAATGGCCCAGCTATGCTTTTCCACTCTGTTTATCAGTTCATCAGCTATGTGGATTTTAAAAAAATGAGCTTGATACTTCTTCTGTCATTCCTGATGGAAAACAGGAGGAGTTGCCATTCCTGATGGAAAACAGAAAAAAGTGGAGCTGCTTTTCTTCCTCTCTAGGATGTGTGCACAGGGTAATGAGCTGCTCTGCTCTGGGGAGTGCAGGGCCACGCTTTGCATGCCAAGCTCCGCTTTCATGCAGCATCAGAGTGGAGTAGATGAGCTGAAGACAGCAGAGCTGTTTCAGGTCTACAGGGCTGAAGAGCAAAAGCAAGAGCAAATTTGGCACTAAAAGTTGATTAGGAATTCTGCACTTCAACAGAACGTTCTGGGCTAGGATCAGGGGAAAAAATCACGAAGGGTGGTGAGACTCAGACCACTGAGGAGAACCAGAGGTTTTGCTACTCACAAATCACCTAAGCCTTTAGGGTTTGTGTAAGGATGGACTTATACTCGCCAACAGGAGCAGGTTAGCGCCATCCAGAATAATCAGGATTTTCCTGTGGCTCTATTGTTCAGAACAATGAACATTTCACCTCTGTCAGTTGTATCACAGAGGAACAATGACCTACAGTTTGACTGCACAGCTACTGCAACTTTAGTCATGCAAATTTCCTTGGAGACTGTTACTAACTGAGGAAAAGAGGGACAGTAAGAGAATGACTATTTCTCTGTTTTAAAAACAGCTTGCCAAGCTCTTCATCTAACATATTAGTGCTGTTTAAGGATGAATGTTTGCCATCACAGCTCTTAGTTTAGTCTATATTTTACTAGTCATCCAGAATAGGTAGGAAATATTTCTATTTATATGTTCTACAGTTTGTTTTATGGATTTTGGAAAGCCATATCTTCTGTGATTTTTTTGCTTAGATGGAAGTGCTTGTAAAAAGCAAAATTATTGTCTAACATAGCCTGTTTTGTGACTTTTTAAATAACCTTCCATTTTTTTTACAGGTGTAGTTAATTATCATCTACACTGTAAAATTTGTTAGAGGATTAGAAATGTTGATATTGTACAGTGTGCTTTGACAGAAACATGAACAAAAAGCATCTCTAACATAAGCTAAGGAGAAATTTTCACCTTTGGAGATTAAAGTAAAATCTTTTCTTTTATAAAACACTTCCAGTAAAAACACTTATATTACACAGAAAGTTGTATTAGCTGCATATACATTCTCCATAAAACTGAAAATCATTACTTAATCTAGTGATATCCTATTTTTTCCCATTATTGGTCAACATAAAGTGCCTTAGAGCTTGAATAAACTAAAATGAAATTAATTACGTGAACAATTTGCCTTCTATTTATTTTTTGCAGAGTGTGCTAAGAGAAGAGAAACTTCCACATTTTTTGCCTTGCTGCTTCTGTCAGCTTGGAAGATTGTGTTCTGCTTTATGTTAATCCGGCTCCAGAAAAAAACCCAGTCTAGGACTAAAAAACTCAATAGAGAGTTACTTCATTACCCCTACTGCTCTAAATTTTTAACTCTAGTTGTCTGAAATAAAAAGGACAATTTTCTAGTCTATAAATAGAACAATTTTTTTTGGATGACACCCTGGATACCATCTAATCCAATACTCTTCTGAAACCACTGTTCAGCCTTCAGATATATGGATATTCAAACATTTCCTCTTGCATTATGAAGGGAGAAGTGTGAGAGTGTTGCAGAACAAAGATGGAGGAGGAAAATTAAATCCAATTAAGCCAAATTTTGCACAAGACTTTTCATTCCATGTGAAAAAATGGAAGTAACTCCCTACAATCAGAAATAAATCATGTATGTGCTGCAAAGGGCAGCACAAGAACTTACACAGGGTAAAGATGCCATGCTCTTGCAAAGCTGGACTTCCAGCAAGGAATAATTTACTTTGTTCCCTGATAAGTCCCATTTGAAGATGCTTCATGACAGATAGAGGTAGACAAAGCTTTCCTAGCTGGCCTTGCACCCTTCTAAGCAGAAGTCAGTTTTGGATGATTTGCAACACAAGATCTCTTTTGTGTCTTGGTACATTTCACTAACACTGTATGATGCAGGCAGGCTGGATCTTTCACTACCTGTGTTATGAAAACCATAAACCTATAATGCCCCAAAAAACCCAGCTGTCTGAATGAGCTCAAACCCACTGGATACCTGTACGAGGCTCAGAGTCATGCTAACACATAGGGCCTTTTTTGCCTTTTTATTTTTTACATCTTGGAAGATGGATGGGGTAAGCTCATATTCGCCAGTAAAATACAGTGAAAATATACTCATTACTTCCCAAAGACTCCATGTCTAGGCTTCATCTGCCATGGTGCCTGGCAGATACCATGATTTCTTATGGTCATGATAAAGTGGAATTGTGAAACTTGGCATGTGTGCCTATCATCAACCTCTTAGTGCAGAAGTTAAACAATGTGTTTCAGAGTCCTATCTTAGAAGAGCACAAGATCCTGGATCAGTCTTATTTTACAAGGCTTCATAAAAAGTGCTCTTAATATGTTTCAAGATAACAATTCTTTTTTTAAAAAGGAATTGTTTTCTTCCTATGGCAGAGTGGAAGTCTTCAGTTTAGAAAAGTTAAGTCCACATGAATTGCTGTAGCCCAGAACTTTCCATAAATTAGTCAGCATATGGGCACAGCAGTGGTAACGATAGAGCTGTATACATGCATGGCCCCATGCATGCTCATATACCTGTGAAAATCACCAAATACATGTGTCTGCTGCACCTGGTCACTGCCTGTTAATCCAATCCAATCTCCAGATCTCTTTCTAATATTCCCATCCCGTAAGAACCTCCAAACAAATGCAGAAATATTTCTTCCTTCTTTCAACAAACTGTGGGAGGTTTATCCCAGTATTACTCTCTGTTTGAGGCCCAAGCAAGAAAATATTACTATACAAATTGTTGTATAATTTGCTATAAGATGTTTCTGTCTGACAAATTTTGCAGCCTAGATAGTAAGAAGAACCTCATGATGAATTATGCTTATTCTGATTTATTTCATGCTAAAAATTGATTTTTGTAATTACAGTTACATTTATTTATCACTGGCATTATTTATGTATTTCATTTTAATTTATTTTCAAACACAGGGCAGATTTAGCTCAGATGCAAAGAGTGAAAATATGGCCAAATTTACATTTCTATTGCTTAGTCTGCTGTACCACAAATTAACTACAAAAAGGCGAAAGCTTGTAAGACGAAAGAGGTCAGGACTCACTCCAAGCTGCTGGGAGGCAGACAGGAACAGACAGGTGCAAAATCAGTACAAGTAGAAACAGTGATGCCAGCAGTGAAACAAAACGATTGAATATGGAAGAGCTCTGAAAAATTGATGAGAAACATTCTGCCTCATTACCTTTGGGCTTGTAACAAGGGGTGGGTACAACACATTCTTCTTTTATGTGTGGCTTTGTTTTAGTTGTACAGCCTCCTATATGCATCCCTCTGTGGTCAATGCAAAGAACCACACGGTATCTCAGTCCTTGTCCACAGGTCACAGTGCACTGGATTGAAAAAAAAAACCATGAAAGGAGAAAATGAAAAGGAGAAAAGAAGAATCACACATAGAATTGATAAGTATAAGGGGAATATGCAGAAACACCCTTGAAAATAAAGTTCATAATATTTGGTAATTATGGATAAGGTATAAAAGTGTCAGAATTATTTTTTGCCTTTTTGTTCAGAACATTTACTTGATTTGGACATTTAGCTGTTGGACTTCTCTTGCAGTGCCACTCTTGCAATGTTGCCTACTTGGCTTGTAGCCATCTGTCCCATATTGGCTATGCTCAGTAACACCCTGTCAGTTTCATTTGGAGCCACTCTGCTTTGCTGGACAAAGTACTGGGGCTTATGCATCAAATAGAGTTACACTCAGCTGTTCTGGAAAAAAGCACCAAAGAGAATGAAAAACTATTGGGCTTTCTTCCCTCAGACACTTTCTTAATTTTTTTAAATTGTTTGTTTGTTTGTTTTTATTTTTGCTCTGGTTCATCAGCTTCTATCCCCCTGCACAGATTGTTTCAAAATTGGTTGCACAGGAGACGATCAAAACTACCAATCAGTTGGAAGCGCTATTGATGTTATCGATATTACTTTGCTCTTGGACAGCAGCTTTCATCCTGAAAACACTTTGCAATCAGTCAAGAACACCTCATCTGTAGGGAAGCTAGCCTAGCTTATAAAGCACAATTTACTTGTTGAGAAACTGGTGGTGAGAAATTATATTCAAGCTAAGTCTTTATGGATAAAGTTCAAATATTTCACTACCTCTGTGGAAGGAAATCTCCAAGACATGTATTTTTTTACAGAAGGAAAGACAAGTCAGGAACAGACAAATAGAGGTATCAAAGAGCAGAGTCATATAGATTTATGTGCTTCTTGAAATTTCTCAGTGTTTGTGAGTTTCAATTTATGGCTGAAATATTGTAATACAGAAATACCATTACATTTGTGTGTGTGTGCATTTCACTTGTATTTCCAGTCTATTATTAATACAAGGTCACAAATTAATGTTACAGAACTTATTTATTTTTCCATCATTCTTCTTGCTCATATTCATCTTATTATTATATTTTTCCCGACTTGTTACTTTGCAGTTAGACAAATAGCTTAATTTAAAACAGAGATGTTGGTAATGAGAGAAAAGAGTAAATTTTCCTACTTCCAAAAACTCACTAAACTATAATTTAAGATATTTTCCCTAATGTATTAAATACAAAACCAACAAAACTAAGTTGATTACCGGAGACCATTCTTGAGCAAGCCACTTTGGACAGTCAAATATATTGCAAGGCTGGACAACAGGCATCTTTGGAGTATACATGCACTTCCATTCTTCCACGGGGCTGATGTGTCCCTGAATGTCTTCCTCCACACAGGAGATGCTGCGGCTTTGAATGCCCCCTCCACAGGATGAGGAACAGGCAGTCCAGGGTGTACTTTCCCATCTGGGAAAACAAAGAGGCATCAGGAAACATTACCTTTGCTGTTCCCACCCTCACCTGTACCCCCAAAATGCATAAACTGCCATCTGCAAGGTTGTTTGTTTACATGGGATTTTGTTTGTTTGTTTTTGGTTTGGCTTGGTTTGGTTTGGTTTTTTTACCTGGCTAACATCAGTAAAAATTAATTGTGTATCTATTTGCAGAGGTGTCCACAGCAGCAAAGCATGCTCATGGCCAGTGTCTTTTATGTCACAGTTAATAATATGAAATCTCCTCTCTCCCACTAATCCGATTATTGCTTCCACAGAAAAGCTAAATACCTTTAACTTTGTTGGTTTTTCTTTTTCCCTTTTTTTAATTGATGGGATTTTGTATTTTCTTAATTTCTCATATTCTGAGGAATCTTTGTCACAAATGACAGGAAACTCAGTGTGCTGTGAGGCTGATGTCCCTTTTGCAGAACATTAAGGGGAAGAGCAGTGTTTTTTCCAAGGAAGTAACTCAGTAGAGAAAAAAGAAAAAAAGGTGAGAGGAAATTCCCAAAAGGAAAAAGTGAGTATACTAGCAAGATACATGTCCTCTGATGGATGAATCAGATGGACATTGTTTCCTTACAGTTAAGGCAGTGACAGGAGCTGAGAAACCATCTTTTCTCTACAAGTGCCACTCGAGAATGTAATGAAAAATCCTCAGAACAATATATGCATGTTCTGAAAAGCTTTGCTTACTTCTGAGAATAATCCTTTTTTTAGTGATGTATATGCTATAAGAGATGTATTCCTTTATATATATACACGTGTCTGTCCACACAAAATAGTCTGGCTCTTACATTCAAACCCTTGTGACAGATTGTGTGTGGGACCATTCCCACGCTCCAGTGTGGCTATTCTTGTATATTACTGTGCATGACTGAAGTACAAAAGTATGTGTGTTCTGCCTACCTGGAAATGTCTCATGAAATTGTTTTTTACCCCACAAGGAAAAATGGCTTTTTCCTAAGGGTATCACAAAAACTGTTTGAAACAATGATTTTGGTCAGAAGATTTCAGTTTTTGAACTCAAAGAATGGTTTCTGTGAAAAACAGTCCACCTCTTCCCTCCTTCAGACAAGAAGTAAAAGATTTGAAAGGTGAGGACTTTTATTCTCTCACTTAAAGCAAAGGAAATATTTTTGTTAAATAACAAATACAGAATCCCCAAGATTGTTTAGCAATATAAAAAATGCTTTTTCTCTAATCTTTCAAATTTTCCACATATCAGTTCCAGTATATTTAGGAATATCCTCACCTGGTTACTGTCCAGTAGCACCATAAAACTCAATGTGGAATGGCTTAAATTAAAAGTTATTTATGAGTAGTAAAGCCACTGATTAATTCTATGACTTACCACTAGGAGTGGTGGAACCATTTTTACACCATGCACAGCCATCATTGTGTGCTGATCATAAGCCACATATTTCATAAAGATGTAATTTTAGGAATACTTCTACTTAAATGTATTTCCTGTGGCTCTGAGGAACAAGCTTCCCAACATACAGCTAAGGTTTCTTACTACCACAAACAAGAGCCTCCAAACCGAAATTCATGAACTGCAAAATTTGCTGCAGCCCTCTGAGCCATCTATTCCTAGCCTTAAAAAGTGATGGCACCAGAGAGTTGCCAGATGCCTTAGGCAACCTTAGCAATTCCAAGTAGCTTAAATACAGCAGACAGTTTGGTTCTCAGGTTTTATAAGAATGTAGAAGAGGAAAATAAATTTTCCCTGTTGCACACCACTTGAAGCACGTGTCACATCTCCTTTCAAGATATGAAGTGTACAATATTAGTTGAGGATTTGTGAAAAGAGTTGGTGGTGCATTAAAAATTATATAATATATTTCCACCTTGATGATAAAATACAAGATTGAGGAGTTGAAGTAGGGAAATCTTGCAAAGATTTCACAGATTTCCTCTCTACTTCTGGAATGTTTATCACTCTCTGTCCCTGGTATTAGATGGGTTCCTCAGGCAGGTAATGCAATCAAACCAGAGCCTTTTTGGTTTGGTTGAGGTTTGTTTTGTTTTGTTTTGGGGTGGATATGGTGTTTTCTATTCAGCTTGGGGGTTTTGTTGTTTGTTTTTAATTTTTTTATTTTATTTTGTTTTTGTTTTCTGTGGTTTTTCATTTTGTTTGGTTGGTTGTTTGGTTGTTTGTTTTTCCTAAACTGTGCAAGTTCAGAGGAAAGGCAGTTTTATCCCTCTGACTTGGCCCTGTCTCATGCCAGCCACATGGTCTATTCAGTTTCCACTGCTGAGGTTTGGGGGAAACATGTAGATGTGTCCTCCCTGTCAGCGTGATGGAGGAAGAGCTGAGCAATATTTGTGCGTCCACAGGGAGTACAAGTGGGAGTGGGACAGAGAGGAAAGAGGGGAAGTAACAGCAAAACAGCAGACAGAAAAGGGGGTCAGAGGTTCCAGGATGCTGTTGCAGCCTGAGCAATTGATGGAGGAGCAGATTAAAGCAGAGTAATGAGGCTGGAAGAATGGATGCAAAGGGACGATTGCAGGGTGAGACCATAATCCAGAATGGTATGAGAATTAGTCTCAGTCCTCTCCTCTCCTCTCCTCTCCTCTCCTCTCCTCTCCTC
>VWYO01000090.1:29783-54585 GCA_013400275.1 Rhadina sibilatrix | reverse complement strand
TTGTGGGGTTTTTGGGCGGTTTCTTGGTTTGGGGTTGTTTTTTGGTTTTGTTCCTCAAAACAAAGAACTGCTTCCAAACACACAAAGCACAAGCACTGAGTCAGACGCCCCCAGTGGTACCATGTAAGGTGGTACTGACTCAAGAGGTTGTCATAGAGGAATTAACACAGAGCCATGAGCAGTTGGGGGAGAGCAGCTATTGCCAGTCAGTCTGGTGAATCTGAAACGTGTGAGCTAAAGTGGAAAGACTCTGTATCAGCACAGAGTCTCTCTTTTGGCCTTGCTGCTAATCACACTCACAGCCCCTTCTGTGTCCTGGTTCTCAGAAAGCTGTGGGGATTGAGCATTTTCTCCTTTGCTAAAGGTTTTGGGCATTGCTGATGCCCTCAGGACACCAAGGTGTTGGTAGCCTCTTGCTGTTGCTGGCAAGTCTTCAGCTGTGTTTAAATCCAAAGGGTAACCTGCATTTTCTTAGTGAGGGAATAACTCCTGTTGCACACATTGCAACCCTGCTTGGATACAAATGCCTCAATGTGAGACCCTCAGGGAGGACACAATTCTGGGCATATATGAGAGCCACTCTCGAGCAACTCTACATCAAGTCCATGAAAGAACTGGCAGAAAGGGGCACAGTAGAGGCCAAATGGTACCCAGCAAATTGGTGCAATGCCTATGGGAGCCAGGAAAGCTGTGTATAACCATCAGGATCTACCTACCTTATGTCCAGAGTAAACTTGCACCTACTGTCTTGTCTTGGGTAACTCTGATTTTCTAGGTCCTAGAAGTTGTCTGTAAAGTTTCTGTTCTCAGGGACACTTCCCAGCTTGTGCAAATAGTATCAGGTGGGATAGATTTTCTTCCACCTCAGTACTCAGTCTGCCTGTCTCTTTCCATCCATTTGTGAGTGCTCTGTTACTGCTTCTCTGTTGATTTTTTCTTCTATTTATCTGCTTCATCTTATTACAATTAATTTATAACACTTCTTTCATTCATGTTTGTTATCTCTGAAAATGGCAGGACTTCATTATTTCCCTTTAAGATGATTATCCTCTCCCCATTGTGATGTTCATGCATCTTTTCCCATCCTTCTCTCAAGCATTGTCTCCAGAGATGTCTTTGTAACAAAATGTGTTTTCCACGGAAAGCATTCCAGGGCACATGGATATTGCTCCATACAGAGATGTGAGTTTGCCTTCCCTCCTGCAGTTCAAAGTCTGAAAGAGCAAAAGTCAGTGTTCTCTCATTGGTTATCTGCCTTGACTGCCTGCTCTGCCAGTGTGGTGTCCCTCCTGTCATGCTGACCTGCTGGATTTTCCACTCACTTCTTGCCAGTTTTCCAGAGGAGATGAGTCTGAAAAGATGTACTACTAGTGCTTGAAATGCAAGGAGAACTCTAGCAATGTGGTCAATGCCCTGAAGGGATTAAGGAAGGAGGAACACTTTGGAGATCAAGTTAGATGGAATTGAGAAAGTACCAGTGGAAAGCACATGAGGTTTCTGTTCGATAACACTCAGGGCAAGAAAGTTCCCCAAAATGGAATTACTCAAAGTTCTAGTGCACTTATAAACTGAGTGTTGCCTCTCACTTCTGAGGTGTGCATATTCAGGCTCTTCCAGTCTTACCACAGTGCCTGATTTCTGCCTTTCCAACTGTATTGCTGAAGTCAGAGAACAACACACTTCCTGAGTGTTTGTCAGTGGGACAAAGCAAATCTGCTGCAATAAAGCCTGAACACACCAAAATATCTTTCCTTGACAATGTCATGTTTGCCATGTGGTATCTGCCATTCTCTTTCTTTGATCTTCCCTGCCCTGGCACTCCAGAGTCTAAAAATACCACCTTTTCAGCTGCTAAAGCAGTTAAATCTCCGTGCATAGTTCTTCTGTTTCCTTTACTCATCCCTTTTGTTTTCCCTCTGGATTCTCTCTCTCTTGTGTTCATTCTGTATTTCCTTTATCTAAGTTCAAACGTCTCAAAAATCCCTGCATAGGATATGCTTTTAGCAGATTCTTTTTTTTTTTTTCTTTGTAACTTACATTGCTCTGTTCTCCTCGATGACAAAGCAGCACAGGCAGGACTCAGCTCCAGGGCTGCCTGCCTGTGCCATGATTCAGCAGGTTTAAAAGGAAGGAATATTTTCTATTTTGGGAAAGGGTGGGAGAGAAAGGGGAAGCATGTGTGTATGTATGTATATTTGACTTCCTGATGCCTCTGTGATTTCAGCAGGAGTATTATGCTGTCCTGCAGTCATGTTGGAGTTAATAGCCTGTTTCAAAAGAAAGGCTTGGAAGATATATGGTGGGAAAATGGGTTTGCCTAGATTTAGGAGGGCACTTACTAAAATATACTGCTTTGCTACTCTTTAAAGTATTTTTCAATAGTGTTTTTAGAATTTTCTTTAAGCATTTGGTATCGCCTGGGCTGCCTCTGTTTCCCTACCTGTCTGCATCTTCTGCTCAGTCCAGCTATAGCCCAACAGAGCAGTTTAGGAGCCAGCTTGGTGTCTTTCTGGAAAAATGTGTTTGATTCCAAACTTTGGTGCAAGCAGGGATTTGCTGATTTCATTTATGCTGAGTCTTATTTCTGAATGCTGAGGCCCTGCTTGCTTTGTCCTAACACGGTGGAATTTTCTCTGTGGGGAAACTTATACTGCTGACTCATTGCATCAACTCAAACCAGATTTATGTTTACAAAGGAAAAAAAAAAACCACCCTCTTCTTTCTTACTTTTCTCTAGTAATATTGGATTTGTTACTCCTACAAAAAATACCTCCTATCTCCTGGAACAGACTGCAACCCACAGACCACACAGGAGCTCGCTTTAACTGGGTGGTTCAGACACAGCTTTCTATTGAACTGCAGCTCAGAGACAGCTCAAAGGTGTTGTAACTTCCAGGGTACCAGGAGCCTGTTTTCCTCACCGTGAAGCCATGTTCCCTGCCTGCCCACATGGCTGTGCATGTGGCAGGACACGGAGACTCCTCAAGTTTAATCCTGACCTCGTCCGTGTGGTCCCATCAAACCCAGCATCGCCTATGGCCTGTCTGTCCTAGTGACCCTGCAGGGACACTTATTTCTGTATTTCCCTGTGTTTCTTTACTGATCCAATGTACAAACGTTTAACATTTACAGTATTTCACCTCTACAAAACTATGTTACTTTCATTTTCAAAATACAGCACAGGTTAAAGGTTCTGGAATTGCACAAGGCCTTTGGGCAAGCAGCTGCTGAGCAGCACTGCCATGTTCCGAACACACTGCAGCCTATGTCACTGTTCACTATTTTGTTAAACCCTCGGCTTGAAACTGAGGAAAAAAACCACCGGATACATTGAATTTTCTGAGTAGGCAAGAAAACCTGAACACCGTTTCTAAGGAACGAGAAGACATAAAGATGGCTTTGCTGTTTCACACAACGGTATTTTATGAGGCAGTGGGTGAGGGGCGTGAGGGGATGGGGGGGCGAGGGGAGGTCGTGAGGTGCTGGCCCCGCCCCCTGTCGCCCCTTACTGCCCCCTATCGCCCGCAACGCCCTTCCAGCCTCCGCAGCGCCCCTGGACCGAGACCCGTTGGGACCCCGCCCACATGCAAACGGCCTGCCCTCAACCACCCAATCAGCCGCCACTTCCTGCAACCCCGCCAACCAATGACAGCGCTCCACGAAGGGCAGCACTGTCGGGGGCGTGCTTAGAGGCGGGCCGGCTGTTGAGCGGCGGTGATTTTAGCTAATCAGAAAGCATAACAGGCGGCTGGGCGGGCGGCCGGGTGCTGTGTCCGCCAATGGGAGAGGATGAGCGCCGTGAGGCGGGGGTGGGGCTGGCGCGCGGCAGATAGGCGGGCGGCGGCGGGCGTGCGGGCACGTGACGGAGGTGAGGGGAGCCCGGCGGCGGAGGCCGGGGCGGCGGAGGGTGAGTGCGTCCGTGCGTCCGTCCGTGCGTCCGTCCGTCCGTGCTCTCCCTCCATAGCCACTGTGGCTCTGGAACATCGGGGCGCGGGAGCGGGGAGCGGACCCGTCCGCGGCGTGAGGCGGTGGGGGAGCCGGGCCTGTCGTGGGGCGTGCGGCGGGTCGCCGCTGGGCCCTGTGGGGTGGGCGGTCCCATCCCGGCGGTGGGAGGAGGCGGGAACCCCCCGGAGTCGGCGGGAGAGGAACGACCTGGGAAGGCCCCTGTGGTCGGGGGCGGGCGCGGGGCTGCGGCGGCGCCGGGACCCGCCCGGCACCCGCAGGGCTCGGAGCGGCCTGGAGGGAGCGGCGGCTTTTCTGGTAAGTTCTGTGAGCGCCGCTCTGGGCAGTGGCTGGTGCCAGGGCCGCGGGGTGGAACCGGGATGCAGGCGAGGTTCGGACATAGATGTGGGTAGCGCGTGGTTTAGGTTTTATCTGGCTAGGTGTTCCAGTGTCGGAAATAATCTTGAACGGTCTCCTCATGAAGCCCCGCAAAGGGAGAACAGGAGGTGGGTGCAGAGCTTAGCGTGGGCCTGGCTGAGGCTGTGCGAGGGAAAGGAGAAGTCTGTGGAAAAGGGGAGGTCAGGGCGCGGAGCTGGAGACTCAACAGGTGAAGTGAGTGAACAGGAAGATCTGAGAATTTAAAGGAAGTGAAATGCCTGCTTTGATTTTTGTCCCCCAAATTCGTTTGCATTGGGTGTCTTTAAAAATAGTATATAAATGACATCTCATTTTTGGCTGAGGATTGTATTGTATGCTTTTAAAAGAAAAAACCGGCTTTGAATTAAAGCATCTACAGCGCATTGCTTTCTTATCTGTACTGATTCTAAAGTGTGAACTTTCACATGCAGGTTTGTGGTTCAGAACTTTCTAGGCTGCAGAAAGAGAAATGCTGCAGGTGATTTGGTTGTGAAGGGAAACAGACATATATTAGTGGTAGTGGTAAAGACCTCAAAATGATGGGTGTTAACATAATTAATGCTGCAGAGCTTCTGCAGATCATTGTGGAAAATTCTTTCTGGAACTTACTTAGAGTATGTTAGATGTGTTAAAACTGGTCTCTAGGCATGTAATGAATGTATTTCTAAATGGAGTATGTTTACTTAACGTCGTCAAGTAAGCATAGTTAACACATGGGTTTTTATGGAACAGGTTTGCACGTTGTGGTTTTGGTTGTTGCTAAAGTATTGCAAAGAGATAGCAGAACTATAATAATGTATGAGCTAATGCAGATAAAATAATGGTTAAATATAGGTTGGTATATATATTACTCTAGGTTCACGCTGAGGTACCTGACTTCAAAAACCACTTTATTGTTAATTTCGCTATTAACAATATTGGTATTTGATGGGCTTATGCAAAATACTTAATAAAATTAATAAATTTTATTCATTAATAAAATTAGGAAAAGGTCAGAGTAAAACTTTGTGTTTGTATTAACTTTTAGTAATTTCTAGTTTAAAAAAAACATTAAGAAGATGATGTACAAGTTACAGGCAGCATCACAAGCTGTCTATAATATGTAAACTGCTTTTTGGGATCATCTGCCTTCCTAGGAGGGGAATCTAGTGTAAAATAGTAAGAAAGTTTTCAACTTCCTTCAGATTACCTTCTCATTTGGTGTGCTGCAGTGGTTCCCCCTAAGTAAATGAATAAATCTTTTACAGAGAATACACTGAGACTTGTACTTAGCTCTGCCTTTTACTTCCTTTTCTGACCTTTGATTTTCTGCCTCTGGTAGTAATCATGGTGGCAGCCTGTTTGTCCTGGAATCAGTTCTGTAGCAGGGCAAACTTGAATTGATTTCTAGGTGTGATGGTCTCAAAGATCTTGGGGTCCCTCCAGATCTGCCCCCACCTAATATAATTTTCCTTGCAGCCCGTCTGTTTTATGAGGTCAAAAAGCCTCAACGGTTCTGTCTTTACCCTCCAAGGACTTCCAGATCTGCAGGAAGGATATCTGTGCTGACAAACAGTACCTGCTTTTTGCTTCTGTACCGTATCTGCACTGTTGTACATTATTTTTAGAAACTGGCATATTTGAAATACGTATTAAAAGCAAGCTTTGTTGCTTTCTCTTTTCACACCTAATCCCTTGCCTGGTTTATGCTCTCTACAACCCAAACAGGAGGCAGCTTTTTCTGTGGGGCTCTCCAGGAGAGGTTTGGCTAATCCTTTCCTGGAGACCTCGTCCTCATGTAGAAGTGTATCCCAGTCATCCCTTAGTAAGGAAAAAAAAAAATATGTAGGAGGGTAAACCGCCACCATGGAGAGTTCTTGCCTCTTCTCTTGATAGTAAGGTGGTTTTCTTTAGCATTGTCTGCTCTTCATTGAGTTATGATGTTAAAGGCAGAATCTCCACAATGCTGGAAGTCTAGCTGAAAAACAGTATTTCAGGGGAAAAAATGTTGTCTGCATTATATGAGTTGTTGTATATACGTGAACATAATTTTATTATATCCCTTTTGAGGGGTGTGAGGCCTGTACTGGTTGTTGAAATTACAGTTTTAGGCCACACAGTTTTTAGCTTCACCGTGATGTCCGTCCCCCAAGTCTCCCTAAAGAGAGGTGAGGAGGGTGTAGGTGACAGACCTGCACTTGAAACTGTGGCATTCAGCTGCTCTGCTGTCAACGGTTTGATTTCCTCTATCCTTGGCTACGTAACTTTCACTGGTGCTGCCACAACTCTTTTTGCTTTTTCTGCTGGGTTGGCCTGGGGTATTGATTCAGGATTAAAATAACATGGCAGAAGGACTTCGAGCCATCTTAAACCAGCGGCTGGTTCATCATGAGGCTATGCAAACAGTTAGCCTGGCACCACAGAGGAGGCAGGATGTGGAAGGCAGAGGGATTGTGAGATGTAGAAGAGGTTTCTCCTTCAGTAGTTCTGCCTTTAGGAGATTACCAAGTAGGGTAACTGAGCCTTTGCTCAAAACCCACAGAACTCTCATTTGAGAGGGAAGATGGATATCTGTATCTCAGCCTTTCTGTTCTTGTCACCTTGCAATTTTATTTTTTTGTGTTGTGATGAATCATCTTTATGTTTGACTTTAAATTTTTCTTCCCTAATTCTTGCCTTGCATTAGGCATTGTGCTTGTTTTCATTGTGCTTCTGCTGTGAATACCACACTGAAACCCAGTGTTTGGAGCACAGCTTGTGGGTTTTGTTCTTCCTTTGCTTAAGCCACTCAGCTGAGACTTCAGGTACTGAAGCTGAAATAGAAACCATGATGCTCATCCAGTTAAACTGCCTAGGTGTAGTTTGTAGTAAGTGACTTTTTTCATAAGATCTATTTGGTCTGACTGTTAATTATTTTTTAAAAAGAGTAAATAGTAAACCAGATAGCCAGTAGCCATTCAAATGTAGTTACACATTCTGAAATATGCTGTATTAAGAACTGGCTTCATGAAACACTGAAATAGATTAGTAACCAAGGAGATGATTAAACTGGTTTTGCAGGCTCTCTTTGACCTGACAGGGAAGTTACTAAACAGTATGTTCTGGAAGAATGATAACAGAGGACTTGAAGATCCTCTCTATGGGCAGTTTCACTTTCTTCCAGGGGACATGTATGTTAGGGAGAATAGTGACAACTGTCTGTTGTATGAGTGTTTCCAGTGTTGTGCCAATAAATAAGAAGAACTTTCTCCTTTATGCCCAGAGGAAGGAGAGTTCTAAATAAAAATTAATCTTTGAAGATGCATGACTTGCTTGAAAGCCTGGAACTCCAAAGGTAGCAATCACTTAGTTCTACATCTTAGGAGTGCTGCTTTTCGGGTAGCATCCTGATTCTGTTTCTGAATCCCACTACAATTTGGTTTTGATTTTACTTTGTGAAAAAGTAAAGTCTGTAGTGCAGATGTTCCAGGAGTCTGTTTCCAGCACTCTGATATAGATCTTGCAAATAAATGTTTCAGCCTTTTGACAATCAGCTGCATAGTGCTTAAATGTCAGCTTTGAAGTCTTCTGCGGTAGAGTGTGGCCATGGGTGTGTGCAGAGAGAGAATAAGTAATCTATAGCACTGACAGTCTCAAACTTTGCAATAGTTTTCCCTTCAATCTGAGTGGTGTGCCAGTGTCTGTGACTGAAGACCTTATTTTAAAAAAAGTACATGGAGTTGTTACCTCTGACTTGAAACGTTGTTATGGTGAAAATGATGGTTGCACTGAAGTAGAATGGAAACGTTAGAAGCTCTCACCTATTGTGAAAGTGTTTCTTTTGTTAATGGCTTTCAGCAATTGCATGATCAGAAATACACCAACCTTAAGAAATACTGCACAGTTTAACCTGAAGAAGGGAGGTGCAGGCAGAGTAAAAAATGGCTAAGGATGGTAATTGCTTGGAAATTGGACAGTTGTTTAAGGGAGAAGTCTGATCATAATAGAGTAGGTGAGAGTGTCTGAAGGTTAGACTACTTTTGAGGTGACTAATTGAACACCTGTAGTTGCCAGCAACTTAAAGTTCCACTGAAAAATTGATTTATGCCTATTTTGTATAAAATCTGAGTTGCATCTCTCTCTCCCTCCCCATCTCTTATATTTAGGAATAACCTAATTTACTAGGGTATAATTGTGTTTATGTTGTGTCCCTAAGGATTGTGTAAAGTGAATTTGAATTTTTTTCCTGTAGCAGTACATCCATTATGGATAGAAGTAGCTTTTTAAATATCGAAAATGTGTGCTTCACTTAAATTGCTTTTCTGAGAACATAGTGCCTTTTTTCTATAATTTAGTCAGCTTTTTATATTGTTTCAGGTTAAACAGAATAAGGAGTTTGGCATGATAACTGGCAGTTGCAGAAGAGGCAGCTACCAGCCTGTACTCAAGGTGTATGAATGGTAGCTTATGTTGAATTTGGGACTGATTTAATATGTAGGAAGTGTCCTAAGCAGCTTTCTGCAGGGATATAAACTTGTGACAACTGCTTGCCAATGACTGTAAAGAGGTAAGGACATGAAACTGGATTAGCTTCTCTTCAGGCTTTTTTAGCGTTCTTTTTTTTTTGGAGGGGAAGGGGGGTGTGGGTGGGCATGAAGCTTGCTTGGGAACTTGACCATAAAATACTTCTCCCTTGAAATGAAGTTCAGCAAGGCCTGAAATTCAGACAGAGCATTAAATGATAAGTGTAGCAGGGTAGTGTACCTGTGACTGTGTCAGGAGCACAAATGTGCAGCAGCAGCAGACTTCTGCCCCTGCTGTGTGGTCCCTGGCAGAATTGTCTCCTTTCACTAAGATGCTTTGACAGAAGAATTTCTAAGGCCACCTTTTCACACCTTTGCCACTTGGGTGTGAGCATTTACCAAAGTCCATTTGCTGCTGACAAATACTTTCAAAGAATTTTAGTTGGGGTGGGATTGTGAAGTAGGTAATTATTACGTATGGAGTCAGTATTGGCAGGAGAGTTGTGGGGGATGATTTAATTCTTTCACGGAAACTTTCATGCTGGTTGGCTACTGGTGAAATTACTTAAAGGATTACTTGCATGCTAAACCATTAATACCCTTTGTACAAGGTTAGGAGGAGGGGTGCAGAAACTCCTTCCTTTTAGGAAAGGAGAGAATTGGTTCATTTGTAACCTTGGTATATTTTTAGGATTAACTTCGTTGTATCACTTTCCAAATCATGACATGCTCATTCTATCTGCATAGTATAATTTGAGAGCAGCTATAAAACTGTATTATCTTCCTGAATTTGCCTCCATTTTAAAAATACTTAGGAAGGCCCTATTGGTACAGTAAGACAAAACAAAGCTCTTTCCATGGAAAGGTATTTTTGTGCTGTCTCATCCATGGTTGCATCAATCACACAGAGCACATCCAGAGCTCTAAAGATCATTTTTTCAGATGAAGTTTCAGGCTCTTGTTTCTGTACTGCTTCTTTTATGCTGGTGGGTATGAGTTTATTCAAAGAACACGTTATCTGTGCAAGAAGAACTTGCAGCTCCAAGGGTACTAATGTCTGCTTGACTGTTTTCAGTCCTTGGTTTTGTGTTCTGGCTGTCACACTAATATTAAGAGCTGTGAGCTGTTTTGAGGTCTGAAACTGTTTTCGATTTTGGCTGTACACCGTGCATTAAGCAAACAAGCTTTGCTAATATATAGAAGCCCTTGAAAGTTTTTTGTCAGCTATTCCTTCTGGAATGATTGTCCTTTTGGCTCAGAGGTGTTTGGGTGCAGTTCCCTGAACTGAGTGGGGAGATCTGTGCACATGCATTTGGACCATAATCCTCAAGGCCATCACTATTGTTGTAAAACTGGCTGCAATTGCATGTTGTTGTAGTGACAAACTGGACATGACCTCAGCTCAAATCTTTAAAATACAATTTTGTTGTCATTATAAAACTACAGTTATAAAGTTTAAAAATCCTCTGTCATTAGAAGTAAGTTAAAGAATAATCTAAGAATAGTAGATGTAGTATGCGGCATAGTTTTGGAATATTGGGTAGAACTGATAAGCCTTTGAGAATGTAAACTCTTTTAGTTGCCTAAATGTGCTTTGGAGAGTTGAAAGTTTGTTTCCTAGCATGATCTTAAGCCCCTACAGGCACTGTTAACTCTGTTTGGGTTATGTTTGAAAGTCTGCAATGTTAATTTGGTGTGAGGTAGGAGTGTAAGGGAAGGAAGAGGGGATGTTTGGTTTTATACTTGTTTTCAAAAGAAATTCAGTCTCAGTTACACCTCTGGTTTTGGAAGGAAAATTTGGAGTGGGATTCAAAGGAGGAAAGATGAGCAAGGTGCAGGTTGTTATGAGGGGTTTGGGCAGATAAAATTGAGTGGCATTCTGGGAGTGTTTTCTTCTGTATACATCTAAAGATGGAGTGATCTTGTAATTTTTCTAGGAGGAAAGTTAAATTGCAACCCATTTTACTTACAAGATATTTTAAGCTACAGCTTGCCAATGGCTATTGTGTTTTAGATGTGACAATATGCTGGGTGCCTTATGAATTAGTTTAAGTGTGATATTTTAATCCTGTAAGGGTTCAACAGTTAACAGCTACTCTTTCTTTGGTTATCTTGTTAAATTAGAGATTGAAATAAGGGAATTGAATCAAGTGGCAGTTTCCAGGACCTTCAGCTGCTTATAGGCATCTGCCAGTAGTTACAATGACTGTTGGCAGTAATTCTACAATAAAACCTGGGGAAGGGGTTTGATGATTGAAAACACCAGAGCTCTGCATTTGAAAGGACAAAAATTATATCAAGCGGGAGAGGAGGGTTGCTTACTTGGCAAAAATTACTATTTTTGAATAAAATAGAAAATTTTAGTTCAATTTCTGGACTGGATGGAAGTTTGAGTTCCTGCATGGTATATTTAAAGTCCTTCATAAGCACGAAATAGGTTTTCTTTTTAGGCTTTTGCAGCCGCATATGTTGTGGTGTCATGTACGTGTCTGCTGTCCTGCTTGTGAGCTGTGGCAGTGTAAGAGCAAAATTATGACACTTCTGCAGCATGATCTGCAGAACATGCACATGTGTTTCTCCACTCAGTTAATATCTGTTTGGTATTAAATACTTAGCTTTATGTTGTGCTCCTCCCCAGCTTTTAGAGCTGTCTCAGGCAGATGCAGTAAATAACAGGGCTGGAGAGATAAGTTTGCACTTCACCTGTTGCCTTGGATGCTCGGATTTGTACTGAGAGGCAGCATGTTGTTCTGCATGCAGTGCTGGCTTGACCACTTTGCCTTATTTATTCAGAACATGGAGCTGAAATGGCTACTGTGTGTGACCCTGCTAGCCCTTGGGATCCTTGCTGTCCAGGCACATGATATGGATGAAGACGATGCTGATGATGTCGTTGATATTGAGGATGACTTGGATGATGGTATTGAGGAGGTAGAGGAGTCAAAGTCTGAAACAAGCAGTCCTCCTCCAGCTCCAAAGGTTTGGCATACAACTTCTTTTAGCAATTGAATTACTGCTTGTGTTTTTGGTTAATGTGTGTCTGATCAGAATTGTCTTTACTTTCTTAACCTTTAATATGTTGTAATGTTATTAAAGATGTTATCTGGGAATAAGGCTTGGAATTAAGGTAGACTCCTTTGTTCCTGTTTTCATGTCCCCCACGTTCTTCCAGAAGAACTTAGATCTAACCTTGATGTGTGTTAGATCTAACCTGTGATGTATCAGGAGTTAATGCTAAAATTTCCAGCTAGATATATACTTGAGTTTTACTTGCAGATGAGCACAACAATTTGGCACAAGCAGCAATATTTATGTAATTTGTGTTTATACTTCAAGAATGTCCAGGTGAGCTGTGTTTGGGTGTAGGGAGGAGTGTGAGCTTTACGTGCCTGTATTTCTGTAGAATGAAGAATGTGTCTTGAAAGTGCATAAATGCCTCCCTTTTCCAATAGGTTGCTTACAGGGCCCCTGTCCCAACTGGTGAGGTGTATTTTGCGGAATCATTTGATAAAGGAACTCTGGATGGGTGAGTATAATCTGAAGGATGATTTGGTACAACAAATAATGTAAAATCTCGGTGAAAGGCAATGAAAACCCTCTCTGCAGAACTTGTGTTATTCAAAACTGAATCAAAGGGCCACTGTTCAGTTGGGATTACAGTAATGACTTCTTGAGACTAGCTGTTCAAATGCTGAGTTAAACCAGTATTTCCTTAAGTTCTAGTAATAAAGGGGAGGTAAGGCCATTACATATGGCTTTTTTACTTTCCTCAGGTGATGTGAGGATGTTAAGGTGCTACCTCTGGGGGTTTTTTACAGGAGTGAGGTACTTGCTCATGAGGCCATAGTCCTACCTTGGGGTGGGAAGTGGCGAACACAGAAAAGTTTGTGGGCTTGGGAACAGAACTCCTCGGGAACAAGATACTGGGTTGTAGTCATGAGACAGCAAGGGCTGCCTTATCTTAAGGGCATGATTTTTAGTGTGTTTATTGTGGGGGGAAATACAGTTTTCCAACCATTGGATGTCTGTCTTCTAGATGGATCCTTTCCAGAGCCAAGAAAGATGATACAGATGATGAGATTGCCAAATATGATGGTGAGTCCAACCCAGGTTATGGATGATACATGTTTCTGATGTTATTTGTCATGTATGAAAAAGAGCTGCTTCTCACTTAAAATTATGTTTGCTGAAGAAAATGGGAGGGATGTTTATATACCTGGCTAACAATATAAGATGTAGTTCTGATTTAAACAAAATATCCGCTCGGAGATTTTAAAATAAATGAACATTTGGTCAATTTCTTCCCCAGGTAAATGGGAAGTCCAAGAGATGAAGGAAACAAAGCTTCCAGGAGACAAAGGGCTTGTAATGGTAACCCGAGCCAAGCATCATGCTATTTCATCCAAACTTTACAAGCCATTTGTATTTGATACCAAACCCCTTATTATACAGTAAGTAAAGAATAATTTGATGTTCTGTTGATTCCAGGGTAACACGATAGCAAGCTGAGGTTAATTCCATAACTGAGCTTTTGATGACTGGGGGTCTAAAGTGATACAAAATGCTGTAACATATTATTATACAGTTTTGAGTAAGAGTAAAATAGTAACCCAGATTCCCAAAGTGGGGAGTTAGTAACAGCATGGGTCCTTCTGAAGCCAGGAAATGGAGAAAGTCTCTACAAACTAGACTTGGTAACTTGTCTTGTGGCTCCAGTTCACTTGATTTAATTGTAGTAACAAGGTCAGGCAACTGACTTTTGTGCAGCTAGTTGTGGAAGTTTTTGTCCTTTTGAGCAAACGCTGGTTGTAAGTAGGTCAGTGCATTTTCTTATACAGTAAAGTGCCCCCTGTTTATGAGGGGAAGTGGACAAAAGGAGTAAAGATGCATGTTTCCTCCTTCCTTAGTTTATTTGCCATGGAAGATGAACACCTTACATAGCTCTAGTCATAACTGTTTTAGAAGAATCTACTTGCATGTGTGTTAAACAAGCAAGTCAGGGGCAAAAGCATAATTCAGTGACAACAGTTGAATTGTGCATTATTAGTGACATTAGAAATTTTAAACAAAGAGTAAATTAATTTGTATTTGCACAAGATAATGAATTGGTCACTTTGCTTTGCACTCTTTAGTTTTGGCTCAAAAAATAGAAGGCTAAAAATAAAGCCCAGTGGTCATTTACTCCAGCTGCTGGCATTGTGAGAGGATCAAGCATACTTAGCTTATTCCTGACAGAGATGTTTTGCCTTTTTCAGGCTCCTTGGCATCCCTAAATATACTCTTGTAGGTTTATAACCCTAAAGGGGCTTCTCCTAAAATCTAATTGTTTTTGCTTTGTAGTCTTGCAAGTTGACTTGTCTGTCTACTGTAGTAATTGTGGGGAAAATAATTGGTTTGCCTCAATCCCTGTTGAAGTGTCGTATACTGGCAAGCTTTTACTTCCTCCTCTCTACTTCCTGGTTATTATCATCTAGGCCAGCACTCAATTTCTTTAATCTTTTCTGTCAGGTTAATTCTTCTAAATCTTCAAAATTTTAACTGTTTCTCAGGCTCTTGTGAATATTTTCTTAGTCTTTATATCTTTATATGTCTATAATGTATCTTTAATGTTCACTGGCGAAGTGATTAAAGCAAACAACAACAAAACAGTGTTACTGTTAATTTGTACTGAAAAGTTTGTAATAGTGTATTACAAAAATAAATTTTCTTCATGTATAACATGTGCCCTCCCCTCTTCTATCCAAAATTAAAATTAGGTATGAAGTAAACTTCCAAAACGGAATAGAGTGTGGTGGGGCCTATGTGAAATTGCTTTCAAAAACCCCTGAGTTGAACCTGGTGAGTAATGCTACTAGTTTTGGGTATTAGCTGTGAAACAACTTGAAGTTTTTTCACTTTGCTTCTTTCTGAAGAAACCCTTTTAGTGAAGGCAGTGGGGCCTGATTGCCCAAGTACTTTGCACTCAGCATTTTCCCAGTGCTTTCAGTTGGAGAGGATAAGTACTGAAATGTGACGGCCCCTTGAGTACAAACTGAAGTTCTCTAATAGCTAAGCAGTTATAGACTTTTGCCAAACTCTGCAGTACTTCAGATTTTCCTGGGTTCTAGAAAAAAACAGGAGGTGCTTAGGAGAGTGACCAGCTCCTAGGGCCTAAGAACTGTGTTTTGTCCTCTTATTGAAGTGGTCTAGCCTGTTCAGATGAAGCTGAACTGCTGGGTAGCCTTGCAGCCTATAGATGTCTTTAGTAACTTGTACGGGTTTTCTTTAGCCACTTTCCCAGACTTTATAGGGCATGCCTTTTATGACTTGTTATCCATCCTTCTCCTTCTGCAGTCTCATTGCAGTTGTATTATTAATACAATTTCCAGAGTATTAAAAAATGCCAGAACAACCACAAACACCAAGAACACAACTTGGCTGCCTAATCAGTTTCATATGTGCATTGAATTTTCAGATAACATTAACAAGAACAAATAGACTTGGGGAGTTCAGTAGTGATTATATCCAGTTAGAACTTAGATTGAGGCAGTACCTCAGTTTATAAGTGTAGTCTAAATGCAGCTTGACTTCACTTTCAGTGCTGCTTATCACTTTGTGTGAAAGAAACTCAGTGGCCTTGCTGGTCTTTCATTATTGCCAGTAGCTGATACTTCTAATTGATAGCTTTTAAAATATTTTGTTGTAATGTAGAGATACACTTAAACATTGTGGGAGTCACACTAATCTTGGAGATAACACTTGAATAACTGGTGTTTTCCATGTGGAAAGTAGAGCCCAAAGGTACAAAATGAAATAGCTGGGATAGTTCTCAGCACTTTTTTTTTTTTTTCTGGAGGCTTATATGAGGCACATAAGCTTTAGTGTGGGGACTTCATGGGCTTGGTATCCAAGTTGCAGAATAGTTTTAAGTGAATTAAGGGAATTCTTATGCCAGATAATGACTGAAGTTGTGTTTCAAAATAATGAAGTGGAGTATTGCATTGTTTTTAAAGGATCAGTTCCATGACAAAACTCCATATACAATAATGTTTGGCCCTGACAAATGTGGAGAGGACTATAAATTGCACTTCATCTTCCGGCACAAAAACCCAAAGACTGGCAAATACGAGGAGAAGCATGCAAAGCGTCCAGATGCAGATCTGAAGACTTATTTTACTGATAAGAAGACTCATCTTTATACTCTAGGTATGGTGACTGCTAACTATGCATGTTAATAATAACTGCATTTTCTGTACCAAAAGCTCATAATGTGAGCCATATGAACGGATGAATATTTGTGCCTATGCAATAAAACTGAAAACCACTTGAAAGCTTCAAGTGCAAAAACTGATTGTCTATGCAAAGGCTTACTTCATCCTTCCAGGAAGTCTTGATTCATGTAAAAAAGGTCATGCAACTTGAACTTAATATTTAAAGGAGAACTGAATTTCAGGGCAGTTGTAAGTAACTTGAACTAAGTATATTTGAAATAATTATCAGCATATATAAACTGCCTGAATATACTCTCTCTGGGTAACATGGGGTACACTAAGCTTTAGATGTAGAAGCATCGTGGTTTTGTTTTGGTTTGGTTCTTTTCCTGCTTTTATGTACCACACAAACTCAGAAGTTCTTGAAATAGTGTCTGGTATATTAGCTATGATCAAAATCTTTCAGGAAGTACTTAGGAGTGTCTGTAGCTTTTCCTACTGCAGAGACGACAGTAGATAAAGAAGTGAGATTAAAATGCTGTTAGTCAGTAGTAGGAAATCTTAGTCTGGAGTAGAGTATAAGAATATACATTCTTACTACTGAAGCAATACTTATTGTGCCAAAGTCAACTTGTGGTAACTGCTAAATCACTCCACAAACCTCTGTGCTTTTAACACATGTAGGACTTCTGCCAGGAGTCTGCCTTCTCACAGGGTGAAATGTGGTGCATCATAACTAGTTTTACTTTGGTGTAAGGAGAAAGGTTTGTAGCAGTTCTTTAAAGCAGTTGATGGGTAGGTGGTAGCTTGGGTTGTACAGTGGGGATGATTGATGCTTTATGACTTATGCTTTGTATTGTACATGCAATGACTACATCCACTTTTTTCTTTACAGTCTTGAATCCTGACAATAGTTTTGAGATACTGGTAGATCAAACAGTTGTCAACAGTGGGAATTTGCTAAATGATATGTCTCCTCCTGTGAATCCACCCCGAGAGATTGAGGACCCAAATGACCAGAAGCCTGAGGACTGGGATGAGAGACCAAAAATCCCAGACCCAGATGCTGTTAAGCCAGATGACTGGTACGGTGTTGGAAGGATGGAATTGAAGGAATCCTTAGCCTGATAATTTGGTCCTGATCAAAATGTCTTTCTCACATGACTTAAGGAAGGTTTTGGGTCTCACGCTTGTAGTCAAAACACTGTCAGTTTAGGCATCTTAGCAGCACTTCAGTAGGCAAAGGCAGAGAGGTTCCATATCCTCTGTGAATTTCTGTTGAGAGCTCCTGTTCCTGTGTTGGCCACAAAGATTTTACAGAAATATCTATTCTACCTGTTGCTTTCATCCTTGATGAGATCAAAAGATGAGCTGCAGAAGATATAACTGAAGGATCTTTGTAGTTGTTTGTGTAATGTATAGATAAGGTAACTGAAAAACCTGGCTCCCTAAATCAGAAACTGATCCTGCCTTTCTGGCTTTCTACCTGTGCTTTGTAAATCGTAGACTCAATTTCAAGCACAAATGTGTTTTTGCAGCTGCTGCTAAGAAATGGCATTTGCTGTAATATGCTCCTTCTAGACTGGTTTAAAAAAAATCAGTAGTAGTACTTTGCAGTTGGCACCTTGATATGCCATGAGGCATATATGTTAGGATTACAAGGCAATTCCTTTCTGATATCATGGGATGACCCTGACAGAAGGGAAGGTGGCTGGCTGTCTAGTGCAGTGGGCTTGTTCAGAGTCTGTAGGATCATGCCTTAGGCTTAAGAACTCTTACGTGTTTTGTGTGTTAACACATAATGCTCTGCCCTCAAGGGATGAGGATGCTCCCGCAAAGATTGCAGATGAAAACGCTGTGAAACCAGAGGGCTGGCTGGATGATGAGCCAGAATATGTAGCAGACCCTGATGCTGAGAAACCTGAAGATTGGTAAGTTTGCTGCCTGGTGCAAATGGCAGCAAATATTTAATGACTTTGGTACTGATGTTTGCAGTTCGTTGTTGCTTGCTGACGAAGTTGCTGTTCAGGCTATTTTTCTTCAAAAGTAGAAGGCAGGTGGTCTGAGGACTCATGTCCTGCATTCACCTCTGCATTTTTCAACTCTTCTGTGCCTGTAAGCAGAACAGGGCAGGGATGTTCACCTTGAAGTAAAACCTACTTGGAAGGGGCAGTGGGGGAAGCTGTGCTCAGAGACTGGATTTTATTGATCTTCTGTACTGCCCAGTTAGTCTTTGAAATCCTTGTTGTTTCTGCGGTATGTTTATATACAGACCTATGCTATAGAAAATTCAGTATCTCCATTTAATAGTAGGAATTTTGGTTTTCCCAGAAATCAGACATGGTCTGAGTCTTATTCTGTATGAGGGCAAGGGGTGGACTTCAAAACTGAATTTGCCTTTTCAGGGATGAAGATATGGATGGTGAATGGGAGGCACCTCAGATTGCAAATCCTAAATGTGAGACAGCTCCTGGCTGTGGTACCTGGCAGCGTCCGATGATTGACAATCCAAACTACAAAGGCAAATGGAAGCCTCCTATGATTGATAACGTGAACTATCAGGTTGGTGTTTTCATTGCCTAAGCTGGCAGCCAATGCAGCATCTCTCTTACAAAAAAGCAGAATGATTTAGATTCAGCAGATGTAATTAAAAACTCAAGTTTTAATTGTCTTTCATGATTGTACTGTGTTTCAAGTGGATGGATTTAAAGTGCTTTCTTACCAGGCATCACTTCATTGTATTGATTCCCGAAGACTGATGAGTTGCACCTGTAGATGTTGTAATTAAGTGCAATGGATTGTTATATCTCTCCATTCATAATGGGCTGAAAACTAAAATTTGTCTTCTAGTAGATGAGGCTGCATGTCTTTTGTCTTTCCTAGGGTATATGGAAACCTAGAAAGATCCCAAACCCAGATTTTTTTGAAGACTTGGAACCTTTCAAGATGACTCCTGTCAGTGCTGTGGGACTTGAGTTATGGTCCATGACATCTGACATCTTTTTTGACAACTTTATCATCTGTAGTGATAGAGCTGTGGCTGATGATTGGGCCAGTGATGGATGGGGACTGAAGAAGGCAGCTGATGGTGCTGCAGAGGTGAGAGAGGAAGATTTAATTGTGTGTTGCTGAGTGGAACAGTAGAAGCATCTCTGCTGTTCTCTCTCACAGCCTTTGTCAATATATACCTGTATATGCCAAGGCTGGGGGTTTTGCCGAACCAGATCGGAGCCTCAGTTCATGATTACAGTATGTTAATATAGGTAACTAAAAGTACTCACTGCTCTCTTTTAAGTTTTTGCTCTGATACTTGTGCTGTTTAGCCTAATTCTTAGTTTGTAAGCTATGGGAGAAGTAGCTGTGCAGATTAGCTTGAATTTTTTTGAGGTTTGAAATACAATGTTTCAAGTTGCAAAAAGCCTATTTGAAAATCCTGTAGCTTAAACTTAGCTGCTAAACTTGCTGTATGGGGTGTAATCTGACAGTTCTTTTGGTCTTACAGCCGGGTGTTGTGAGCCAGATGATGGCAGCTGCTGAAGAGCGTCCCTGGCTTTGGGTAGTCTACATCCTCACTGTGGCTTTGCCAGTGTTCCTCGTTGTTCTTTTCTGCTGTTCTGGGAAGGTAATGCATTTCCTCTGATAATTAGTCTCATGTTTAAAAGGAGATTCAGTAAAATGTGCCTGAATGTCACAGATAATTGCCTAGGTTTGTCATTGCCTTTCAGAAACAGCCAAGTGCTGCAGAGTACAAGAAGACTGATGCTCCTCAGGCTGATGTGGTGGATGATGAGAAAGAAGAAGAAAAAGATAAAGGAGAAAAAGACGAGGAGGAGGAAGAGGAGGACGCAAATGAGGAAAAGCTCGGTAGGTAAACTAGATGATCTTGAATTATGTTCTCCCTGATAGAATAAACCAGCAGGATTAGTAAGTAGGTATGGAATAAAGCCAATGGTGAACTGAAGATAAGTCAGGAAGGAGAGTGATTTTTTTTTTTTTCCTTTATTTTCCTTTGAAGAGAAGCAGAAAAGTGATGCTGATCTAGGAAGTGCTAGTCAAGAGGAGGAAGAAGAGGAAGAGGAAGAAGACAGGAAACCTGCATCAGAGGTAAGAGTGCTTAATCTTTGAAGGAAGCTTGTGCATTTTTTTTCATGTGTTATGTAGAACAGGCCTTACTACAGTGTTAAAAGTTAACCTGGCTCATGTCATGAGCTTCCCTCCCAGTTCAGAACTTTGGAAAACTTAATCAGCCTGAAGAATAGGAATATCTGTGGCTGAATTCAGCAGACTTGGGCACCCTGCTAAAAGCACTGCTGTAGAGCCTGCCTTGAGAGGGGAGTAGGACTGTTAGAAGGCATCTTCTCGAGGCAAAAGGCTTATTCAGCTTCAAGTGTAGTCAGGATGTGATCTTAAGTGCTCCACACTGACACAAAGGCTGTGTCACACACACACAAAAATGGGTGGAGTGTTGCTTGAAGTTAAAGGATTCTCCCAGCAGCAGAAACTAAGCACTCCCAACAAATAGTGTACATCCACTGTGAAAACAAAGAATTTGCCTGTTTGCCACAAAGTATTTTCAGCAGTAGGTCCTTTCAAAAACTAAATTCTAATATAGAAGTGAAAGCAGATTCTTCATAGGTTTTCTCAAAATGGTTATTAAGGATATATTTAGGTTTTGTTTTATTTTATTGATGTTTACACAAATTACTTTCTTGCAGGAGGAGGAAACTATGAATAGATCACCCAGAAACAGAAAGCCAAGGAAAGATTGAAAAAAGTCATAAGAACTTNAAAAATTAAAAAAAGACTAAAGATTTGTTTGTTTTTTTTTTTTTTTTTTTTTTTTTTTTGTTGTTTTCAAACATGGTTCTGGGAGAGGACCTTGGACACCTTACATTGAAACTTGGACAAACCTCAAGATTTCACCATCCACAGGTTCCAGTCACACTATCCAATGTAATGGAGTGTCTAGCCGTAAAATATTTGCAATCATCTGTTCTAAAGAGCATCATTCCTGTAGAAAGAAAGCATTTAATATAATGGGCTGTGGATTTTGGAATGTAACATAACTAACCTTTTCATTTTTGGTTTTAAATATTCTTTTCTGTTCTTAAGTAGATTGGTAGAATTTTCCAGACTTAAACCTTGGCTTAATTTAATATATTAATTAGTGATATATAACAATGAATCTTTAAAGTGCTAGGTGATAAAAATGCAGTTTTATAACTAGGTTTTTTTTACAAATATGTAAATTCCTAAATGCACCAATGTCTTTATACCCCTTAAAATTTGATAATTGTTTGAAGAAAAGTTGTCAATGCATTTGACAACACCTCTGCCCTCAAAAGAAAAGACAGCTGAGGGGGACAGTAGTGAAATTCTAACCAATCAACTTCATTCTTTTGGGGGGAGGGGAAAGAAGAAGGGGTGGAAGGGGTTAGGCAGTCTATAGAATATATGCATACTGTGCATGGCTAAAGCCCTGTTAAATGTTGACAAATGATCTAGGATTTGGAGTGGGTCATCTTAATGTGACATTTAATCCTGCAGAGCTTGCAGACAACCAATTTTATTTGTTCTTGAACTGTTTTTGTAAAGCTGAGGGTTGCTGGAGAGGTGTGGTTAGGCTACTTCCCCCTCTGCCCTCTGTTCTGCCACCAATGTTTTCCTCTCTGTGATGATATAGCTCTTCCTGAGAGCAGCATTGCCTCGGTTGCTGAAGCACCTCATATTCAGCTCATTGTCAAACTCAATTTCATAGCTAGGCCTACTCTTTTCCAGGGTCCAAACACTGAATTAGACAGTGTTCCATATCCTCTCGCTGTGTATGTCTGCTGTAGAAATGGGGGAGGTAGGCATGTAGACAAGTTGAACTGAGTATTTGTTAAGGAAACAAAAAACACAACCAAGATGTCAGTATTGTAGGTGGGGAAGGAGCATGTGGAATCTCTTAACTGGTATGTGAAACTGTTTTAAGTCCTTTTATCTGCTCTTCATGTAACAAATGCATTCTAAATTGTATTGTGAATGTTAGGAAATTCCAATTCCAGCTGAATAAATTTTTTTAAAGTGTCAAGTCTACCATACTACACTGTTTAAACACTTTTTTTTTTTTGTGGAATGCAGGTGAGCACTACAAGAGCATTACCTCTGAGGGTAAGATGGATGTGATTCATTACACTGCACCAAATATGTTGGCGTTTGGATGTCTATATAGATAAACTTTTGCCTTTGTTTAGAATGAAATTAAATATCCTGAAATTATTCTTCTTGCACTGAATTTAAACACTCCAGTATTGTTTGGTCATATGATAGGTATAATATGTGGAATAATTCCTGGGGGTTGTGGGAGGGGAGGACTGTTCCAATTACCTTGCAAACTAACCAATTACTAAAAGACTCTTGTTTTGGGTTTGGTTTTTAGTTGGGTTTTTTTTTTTTGTTGGTTGGTTGGTTTTGTTTTTTTTTTTTTTTTTTTTTTTTTTTATATTCATTTTTTTTCTTTTTTTTTTTTTGTAAAACACCTTTTGCTGCCTGTCCTTATGTTGTATCCCTTGGTTGTTGTGTTTGAAATATTAGTGATCACAAATGCATAGCAGGATTTCTTGATCTCTCTGCGGTGTACAAATAAACTATTGTAAGCAAGATACTGGAAGTAATTTCAGACTTCTGTTGGGAGCTATTGCATGTTTAGAATGCCTTTGCCTGTTAAACACCTGGTCAATACTGCTCCTTATTGCAAAAATAGCTTATACTCTGACATGGAAGATGTCATAGCTTAAGCATTGCTACTGGCTTGTTCTCAGGACTGTATTTTTATCAAGGAGCAGCTGCTATTTATGACTCTCAGTCCTTTGAGATGAAGTATGTGTGAATGGTTTCAATTCAGCTAATGTTTTGAGCACAACATAAAAATTAATTAATCTAATGTTTTTTTATCTTAATATGCAAATTGCCTTAAACTCCCAAAAATCCCTGTGCATACATGTTATTTCAAAGCATCAAAAGTGAACTTGAGATCTGCTATCAGCTTTTAAATAGCATTATATTAAAGCTAATTGTAAATCTACATTTGCTTCTGCTAAATCTCCTGAAAACGTCTCCTGTCTGCATGTTATGGCTTTTTTTGATACCATAGTGTATGCTTTAAATAATCATTACAATAAATGAAGACTTTCCAAAATGGATAGACAACTCAAGTTACTTTTTATCCTGCTTTTTGGATTGGGTGCCTCAGTTTGACCTTAGAATTGCTCTTATTTTTGAAGTCTTGGAGGAAAAAAATACAGCTACCTGCTTATCCTGAGTGCATAAAGCATATAGCTGTGTTTTTTAGAGTAGTGAAGCTCCACCTGGCTGGAACCTGTGAACTGTGTTTGGAAATGTTACAGATCCTTAAAGGTGTATTTGGGCCTTTTGTGTCTGTGCAGCCAAGGGTGGCAGCTCTTGAAAAAGATGCTGAGCTTGGTGTGCTGTGTCTGACAAAGGCGGGGGAGGTGTTAGGCTGACAGAGTGAATCAAAACAAAACCCGTGGGATCTGATACACAAGGCAGAAGTGCAGAGAGCAGCTTTCGTTGGCAAGGGCAGTTGATAGGTCAGGGTGCATCTAACTCACTAACCCCTTCCAGCAGCATCCCTGGATGTGATCTACCCTCGCTGCCTCTGCTCAGTGCTGAATTGTCACAGCTTAAGGCTGTGATCTCCAATGCGTTACAAATGTCTGTTTTTAAGATTGACTCCTGAGCCTGAGGAGGGTTTCTTGCAAGTACTGACTACTTGTACATGTCCATGGTTTTCTCTTTCTTTACTCCTCCCTCACAAACTCAGCTCCTCCACTGAGGCTGTGGGTACAGGCATGGGGCTTGTGACTGCTCTGCTCATCCCAAACCCCTCTTGCCTCATCGTTTGTAAAAGGGGTTTTTGATTGACGACGGTTTGGTTTGGTTTTGTTTTGGGTTTCTTTAATGTTGCTGGACACAACTACTGTGATTTCATGTCCATTTCAAACAGGTACTTGTAGAAGCAACTTGGAAAAAAGAATATAAAAACTAATCAATAAAGAAACTTAAATCTGTTTGGCTTTCTTTGTCTAATTACCAAAGCTCGTGCGGTCAGCCGTGCCTCTCTTGCAGTTTTTTGCCACTAGAGCCAGGTAAGCTCGCGGTTTTGCAGGGGCAGAGCGGTGCCCGGGGTGCGGGGCCAAGCCGGGCCGGGCTCCGCTCCAGCGCCGGGGGCGCTCCTGCTGCCCGCCCCTCCGTGTCAATCACCTGCAGCTCCGCCTACCAACTGCCCTGGTTGGTTGGGCCGAGGTCGCCCCGCCTCTCCCTACCTGTTCCTTTAAACCGCGCCAAGCACCGCCTCGAGCTCGCCTCCGCTGCTTAATTCGCGCCTCCGCGCCCGCCTATTGGCTGTGAGGGGCGTCGGTCACGGCTCGTGACGCGCCGTGCGCCGTGACGTACCCCCCACCCAGGAAGCTCCGCCCATTTATTCTCAACTCGGCTCTGGAGGGGAAAAACAATTTCAAGATGGCGGCGGCGCGGACAACAATGGGGGGCCGGGGGTCCGGGCTGGCCCGCGCCTGAGGGCGGCGGCGGGGAGAGCGCGGCAGGCTCCGCCGGGCCTCGCGGGGCGGGCAGGGCTGAGGGAGAGCGGGGCAGCGGAGCGGCGCCGGGCTCGGGGCAGAAGGAGGAAGTGGGGCGGCGGGGAGAGGAGCGGGCGCCGGGCCGGGCGGGGGGAAGACCCAGGGTGATCCCGGCGGGTAGCGCAGGTAAGGC
>VWYO01000090.1:0-29770 GCA_013400275.1 Rhadina sibilatrix | reverse complement strand
AGCTCTGCCGGCGGCACCACAGCGCCTGCGAGTCCCGCTACCAGGCCGTGTCCCCGGAGCGCCTGGAGCTGGAGCGCCAGCAAACCTTCGCCCTGCACCAGCGCTGCCTGCAGGCCAAGGCCAAGCGGGCCGGCAAACACCGGCAGCCGCCCCCGGCGCCGCCGCCGCCCGCGCCCCCTCCGCCCGCCGCCGCCGCGGGGAGCGCCGAGAGGAGCGGAGCCAACGGGCTGGACGGCGAGACGGCGAGCGGAGAGCAGCAGCACGGCCGCAGCAGCGCCCTGATCGCGGTAAGCGCCGCCCGGGCCCGGGTGCTGAGGCCGGGAAGGGACCGGCGGTCGTGCCCGGCTGGCACCGGGACCTCTCGTCTGGAGCTGGATGGGGGAAGGAAAACAAGCGCTTGCTGTTGGTGTGGTGGCCTGCGGTGCTAAGGGATGGGGTTGAGGCTGCTTTGCAGAGTACTCTGTCTGCTGTGTTACAACTTCGCAGCCGATAAGGGCTGTTTTGTTTTCGCTCGTCACCTCTGCACGCTGGAAGAGTATGTAAAATCTTCGGCATGGTGGGATAGGGATAGTGGCAGGATTTCTGTGATGCTTAAATCATTCAGAGTATTTTGTGAGTCATATTTCTGGCTAATTCACCTAAAATGCCCCTGCAGAAACTGTCAGAGGGGCAGTAATACCGCGGTGCCTTTGGATTTTTGCTTGCTTGCTTAGGTCTTTAATTTGGGGTGTCAGGGTTTTGTGGAGTCCTTTGATAAAGATACGATTGTTACTGGGGGATGGGGGGTGTTAAGATAATGTGTCTGTTAATTCTGGTACATATTGGAAAGAATTTCAGTGGAAAGGCAGCTGCTTGTTTGCCACTCACTGTAGTGGGTGTGAACACTATGAGAATCCCACTCCACCCATTAAAAACTGGCTTAGCTCAAAATCTTAATGTTTCTCTGGCTTCTCTAGCATTTCTGGTTGTCAGGACATATTCACATAGCCGTGTTTGTATATCAAGATAGCTGTTGCTTAACTTATTCTGGGCCCTTTAAATATACTGCTGTGTGCTAATGTGTTAGTAATGTAGGTTAGTAGGATAACCTCTTAAAGGCTGCCTGTCCTAATATCTGTCTGCCTTAAAACCAGGTATTTTTAAATGGTGGCCTGCATGAACATGATTCAGTACCATTCCGAGTGCCTTTTAAAGGGGACACTGGATTAAACTAAGATATTTCCAGGTTAATATATAGAATAAATCATATATTTAGGGTGTTCTGTGTATTTGATTGGATTAAAAAGAAGGGAGGATATGCATCTCTCTGTCTTGGACCTCATTTACTGTTTTTAAAATAGAATCACGATGGAGCTAATTGTATGCTTGAGTGTCCAGGACATAATGTGAAATACTGAAATACGGAGTTTATCAATATCATCTTTACTGTGACCAGCACTAGGCAGCCTGGGTGCAAATTGTAATATTTACAAGATGAAGTGAAAGTGTTACTTAACTAAATTGTATCTGTTTTTGCTAATACACCTATGAGACTCCAGGACTTGCTGACTGTTGAGAAGACTGAGGTCCTTGTGACACAGTTAGAGCACTTCAGAGGGCTGCTACAGAAGAGTGCTTGAGTTAGAGAGGAATCCTTGTGCATTCCTGACACTGACTCTACAAAACTTTATAGTTAGCTGTTGTTTAGCAGACTGACCTTGAATGTAAACTTGTGTCAAAACAAAAATTACTCAAACTAAGGTTTTATTATCTAAAAACTTGGTGGGGGTTCTGTTTATTTCCTGCTGGGCTCTTGGGTGTTTTGCATATGGGGCTCTACCTCTTACTAATGTGTATTTTCATTACACTCAGGGTTCTTTAGCATGTCAAATCCTGTTGCTTAAACTTCCACCACACGACTTCATATTGATCTTCTAAAAGAAAGATGTCTCTAATTCGTTGGTGTTGTTTCTCTTAAATCACTTTGGATGTGGATTTGATCTAATTAGCATCCATTATAATAAGGGCTCTCAACAGCAGCAGGTTCTGAAGTGCACTGCACATCTGGGGAAGCCCTTGTACAGGAAGCTGCTGCCAGTGGCCAATTTACACAACAGAAGAGGGTTTTAGTGTATGAATGACTCTTCCTCGGGCTGGCCTGTTGTTTCCTTCCTAGGATCCATGACTGTGAGCTTAATTGCAGCTGCTGATTCATCACCTCGTTGCTGGGGTATAAAGTTGGTTTGCTTAGTAATTCAAGTCTTGGAAAAAAAAAACACACCACCGCTTCTGCTGCTAGTTTAATTCCTCTGGCCCAGAAGGTCCCTAGGTTGGTATTTTACCTCTGCCCATCATGTTGCCATTATCAAGAACAAGCATGTGCTTTGAATGGGAAGGACATGGGCTTGATTTCCAGTGTTCAATAAAGTTTGGATGAACACCAGAATTATCTTTTAAAACATCCTGAACACATTCCTTTCTAAAGAATGCTGCTAGCTCAGTGCAACATGCATTATATCAGCTATTGGTGCTGTAGCAATCCAGATTTTTCTGTGAAGCTGCATATGAATCTGCTCTTGGAAGTTAGTACTTTATGTTGACTGTTAATGAAGCATTTATTTTTGTCCCTGAAGGAGAGAGCAGTTCATATAAAGATGAAGGCTTTTGTAAAGTCTTGTAGTAGTACAGCATGAAGCTGCATTGTCCCAAGTGTGGACAGTGTATGCTCTGCCAGGTGCTGTGCTGCAGAGCATCTTCTGTAAATCCACAATGGTCACAGGGAACAGGGTGGCACCACCACTTCCTCCTTAGTGTCTTGTGTGATTTGTCATGTGGACAAAATCAGGTATTTTCTCTTCCATTAGTCTTTTCTCTGATTTAGATCCTGAAGTTGGATGGCTCTTGATTGCAGGCAGAAGTAAGGGGTAGGTTCTTCCTTGTTTTCTTACTAAGCAGCTGTAAAATTTAAGCTACAGAAACTGAGAGAATACAGTATTGATACAGAAATACCTTGGATTATTTCTGCATCATGTAGGCCTGTCCTTCATTTAAGGAAAATGTTGAAAAACTTTCTAGCTTCCTACTTCTGAAAAATTTCCAGACCATTATTTGATGAGAAATCCAAATGTTGGCATCTACTTCCCATTTCTGTTGTTTAATATGATATTATTAAGGCTTTGTTCAAAGTAGAAGATGCTTGATGTTTGGATAATATGTTTGCTGTATTAATTTTTGAGAAACAGGCAAGTTAGGCTGAGATGAGGCTTATCTCCTAGACCATTTTTTTCTCTGCCAGGTTCTGATACATGAAAGTTCATTGAATAATGCTGTTTAAATTCTCTGCAAGAGACAGATTGGCTTCCTTACATTTCTGTGATAGACTATAAGGCAGTTTATGGCTGAGTTGAACAGAAGGTGTTTCATTGACATGTGAATGAGAAGAGTGGCAAGATCTGAATTTTCCTCTCCACTCCTTGTTTTATGATGTGGTGTCTTGGAAGGAGAGCTGCTCCCTGTTTCTTACTGGGTTTTTCCCCACCTGAGAGCAGTTGTTGTGCAGAGAGCTTGCTTTGTCTAGGACTGCCACAAAACCACAAACAGTATTTCTGGAATGAACACAGAAGGTCTAGTCAGTGGCCTGTCTTGAGAATGCTTTGTGTTAAAGAGCAGCATTTATTTGGGAGTGATTGATGTTTTACATTAATATTAGTTAAATACCAAATTAAGCAAAGGCACCAAGTAAAGTTTTAAATGAAATTTTAGTCCAAGGAGAGCAATGCAGTGTTTCTTGGTTGAAAGACCTAAAGCAATAAATTAAAGGGAATTCTTACCGTCAGTGTACTGACAAGTGTTAATGACATTCCTCTAACGAAGCTCAAGCTGGTACTCTTAACAGTTCAGAAGACCTCATTTTTGTGTAAGCTATGGTATAGGGATGTTAAATTGTGAAATTATGTTTTTACCACAAAAATAGCAAATTATTTACATATTATTTATATATAGCTATGGTGCAGTGTAGTCTTGCCACCATTGTTTGTTTTTGCTGACGAGTCTGATAGTTTGTTGCCCAACAACTCAGACAGGTTTTTCTTTGTCTCCTTTTAATTCTCTGTGAGGTATTGTTTTATGTTTGAAACATTTCCCTTACCAGATTAGTTAGATATGCAGTGATGCTTCCTAAGTTGTAAGGATCTGGGAGTGACTGAGCTCTGGTGCTGCTGTTTAAGTTCAAGTGAGGTGGAGGATCCGGCATTGCAGCTGAAGGCACAGGAGGTTTTTTTTTTGATTCAGCAGAACAATTCCTGTAGCAGAAGCTGCCCCTTGTGACTAATGCAGGCTTGGGATATTTATAGACATGCCTATCCACAGCCCTTCTTCACTCCAGCAGGCAGTCACCCAAATACAAAAGTCTGCTGGAATTAAAGTAAAAATTAAAATGAGTCCTGCAGTTTGGTTCTGACAGCACAGTGAAATGCAGAAACACATTGGGAATGCAACTTTGGAAGCTGAGGGTAAATGCACAGTAAAGAGGGAGTTCTTAATATGGTGTGTAGTCAGAACGTTGTGTTTTCTATCCAGAATTCATACACTACAATGTCTGATATTTGCATTGTTATTCTGGCTTAAGGAGTTCTCATCTTTGTTACTTCTGTCCTTGGAGAGGCAAGAGAGGAGAATCAGTGTCTATAGAGCACCTACTGTGAACTCTGGTACATGGGAGCTTATCTGTGCTGCAGTACTGCCACTTCCATGGCAGAAAAATGGATATATTCTGATTTGGTTTCCCCTTCTAGGTGAGAATGCTAGGAGCCATACTGGAGCTAGTTTTTAATTATGCTTATAGGCTAATATAGTATTTCTTCTTTGAAAATGTCCAGCATTATGTTTCTCTCGCTGGTATATCAGGACAAATCCTTGTAGACTTATTTCTGATATTGAAATGGTAAACTCATTTGAAATAAAATACAAAAAACTAAACCTCTACTGAATCCTGTAAGAATATTTAAATCCCTGTAACAGATGCTTTAAAAAACTAAATAAAAACATTATACAGAGCCTGAAAGGCACAGTATGAGTACTGGATTTTTAAGAAGTTTCTCTTCTGCCATGTTCACAAGGTGTTTTTTATTTTTAAAATGAAACCTGCATACAGTTTGTATTTTTATATATATGTATATGTGTTTACCATCTTCAGTTACAGGACTCAAAGTATAGCAAAGTACTGGATTTTTGCAAAAGGACTTTAGCTGACTGTCCTCAGTTTAGCTGAGATTCTGAATGATAAAGGGTTTCTTGCTTTCAAGCAAACAAAACTTTCATGCCTGTTAAATTCTAACGCATTGAAATGTCATTGGTTTCAGATGATTATCTAAATCTGGTTTCAGGTATTAAGTCCACACCAAAATAGCCAACACCAAACAAACAAACAAACAAACCTGAACAAAAGACCCAACAAAACCAATCAGAACAACTTTGTATCACTTTTTTGACCAGTGATTCATGCTCCTTCCCACCAAGGCAGTAAGAATGCACTGCCCTGGCCTCTGAAGTTTTGAACTCTGCCAGTGCTAACAGACAAGCAATAGATTGTTTTCAAGGTTTTCTGGTTTCTTGTTGGACTTCTGTAGTAGTTTTTGGGCAGCTTTTATGAAGTCAGTCAATTTGCCCTTGCAGTGAGACCACAGTAGGGCTGAGCATCATTGTGGTAAAACTGATGGGTTTAAGACACAGATCGAATACATTGAAATGCTTTGTGTGCTCTCCATTTTCTGCTGGAAGCTTTATCATTTGCCTGGGCACGCATCCATCTCTGGAATTGCAGGCCTGTGTCCTTGTCAACATGTGAGTTACCTGACCAAAGGTGTGTTGGACACCTTTTGTTGTCATGGATGGCACCTGGGTTTTGTCAGCTTGTGTTCCATGCATGAGGAACGCACAGTTGGGCATGTGTGCTTCTGCCAAGGAAGTGTTTATAACCACGTTGAGGACTGTGTGTCCTGCTCACGTGAATAAAATGCAGCTCAGGTGATGTGACGTGGAGGAGATGCAGCCTGTGGCCCCTAAGTGGCTCTTTGACAAACTGTCTGTCCTGTCCTGGGCCAAAGGACTGAGGCCAGCTCGCATCCCCTGCCTTGCACTGTTCCTATATTGGTAAAAATACTTTAGATAAGTGCTTTTGGGGTAATATTTTTAGGCATAGCTAGATAGCAATGATCTCAGAAAGTTCATCTTTTGTTGGAAGATTGAATAGGCTGAGAAAATGAGAAGACATTTCTGTATCTGATCTTGTGACAGTAGAAATTATTAGCTCAGTGTTACAAGTAAAATTGATTGATTCTGCTAAGGAAACTATGGATAGCATACTGGAGGAACACTGTGCCTTACAGGATGGTAATGAACAAGAAACTTAAAGCTGAAGGGGTTTTCTTAGTGAGTAGCAAACTATGCTTTACTTCATCCATATGTTGGTTGGTTTTTTTCCTGAGTTTTGGCAGAAGCGAACAGGTTTTTCTTGCCTTGAGAACTCTGTTGGAGCAGTTTGATATGTAGATAGCTTGCAGTCTGACTTGTATCTCACATGCAGCCTGTTATTTTCCACCTCAGATCAGATTATTTGGATAGACACAGACAAACTGGGGAGGAACTAAATCTCCTCCTTTTTGCCAAAGGAATACAGTTTTAGGTGAAAGGAAGATTTTGTCTCAAGCAGCTTATAGTCAAAATGTCTCCGAGGATCAGATATCTGAGTGTTATGACTGTTAAAATTCATAGAGATATGAGAGTTCCTGTGCTGGATATTAGGGGTCTGTATCTTTTTCTAGACTGCAGTGAGTATAGCTCACAAATCAAAATTATTTTTTTGATGTAAGTTTTCAGGGGGTGGGTTTTTTCCCTAACTATTTAGAATTAAGGAGGACCCATTCCCAAACTTTGAGTAATTTGAGTCATCATATAGCCTTGGGCAAGTTACTCATCCACCTTGAGCTTCAGTTTTCCCATTGGGAGTATGAAGTAAACAATGGGAAAACTGAAAGCCAAATGTTGTGATGGAGTAGAGCTTTTTTGCTCTCTGTTATTTTGCCTTTTTACAAAAAACTAAACTTCCATTATTCTTTCAAGTTGGTATTTGGAAAATTCACTAGAGGTGCTACTCCAAGCTGAAGACCTGATGTTCAAATTAAGATGTTTCAAATTCCAGCCTCCTCTCACCTCATCCTACTCAATCTTCTGCTGATCTTGCTACACTGCTGCTATTTTCATGTGCCATCTAGAAGATCACAGTCTCTAGGGAAGCTGGAGTCTGTCTCACAGATAAAAATAAGACTTTGCTGTTACCTGTGCAAGCATTAAACAAATAGTGGGGATTTTTTGCTGCTACTTGTGCAGGAATTGAACAGATGGTCTGGGGTTTCTTTCCCCCCAGAGATCAGCTCACTGTAAACAGTTCAAAAAAAGAAAAAAATATAAACGATTTAATTGTGAAACAGTTCTTCCGTCTGTAAATCAAAGAATACTGTTGCTCAGGCAAGTGTGTAAAATTCTTCTGATAATTTATGCTGGCCCTATATCCAGCTTCTTGCTTGAATGCTGAGATCTTGAGGTTTCCCATTTTTCCTTGGATGAGAATTTTCCCCAGGGGTTAGTGGACTGCCTTGTGAAGACTGCAGGTAATATTAAAAGAACCATACTTGTCTTGAGGTTTGTTTAATGAGCTGCTTTCCTGCCATCTGAGAGGGCTGTTGTTACCCCATGCCTCAGATGGGTGACTCTTGGTGGGGATTCCTGTCGAGTGTCCTGCTGAGATGTACCAGGGTGTCTCAACCAGGTGGGGAGCCGATGGCAGTTCCCTCTTCAAGCTCCCTATGCTGTTGGAGCAGCGTCTCTGCCCTACAGGTTTGTCTGCGTTGGTGGATCCAGCACCAGCAAAGCTCGGATTTTTTTACAGAATGCACCCGAGGGAAGGAGAAGTTTATAGTCACGTTTGATGTGTGCAGGAATTCTGTTTTCAGATGCTTTTGAGGTCAATAGAAAGAACTTTATATTTGCAAGAATGCTGGCAGGAAGGAGAAGTTGAACAAAGGCACTCAGGCTCTGGCTGTGAAGCTGCTGCTGTAGCCGCTGGTCGCTTCTAGGTGGCACCACAAGAAAGAGAATCTGTGCCTTCACCATCTGTGAGAAGCCAACTCTGGAGCTGCTTGGGGTTCTGGTGGTCAGAGCAGCTGGCAAATACTTCAGGAGAAAGGAAGAAAGGAATGAACTTGCTCTGCTGTGATAGAACTGGCTGAACTCTGAATTGCATTTTCCACAAGTGTGAAGCAATGGTTGCTAAGTGACAAATTGGTTTTGCTTCAGTGCCAAAAGTGTGATTGTGTACAAAATTTATACACACAGTTCTTCCCTAAAAGTTATTATCACTTGTTTTTGCTAAATATTTAAATGTGAGACTTTTATAGAACAGTCTCATAGAACAATTATGCTGTGTGTGTACATAGAGCAAATAAAATACAGGGTTTTATTTTCATTTAAAATTTGATTCTTAACATTCTTCAATATTTTTCTCATTTTGAACAGGAAAAATCATAACATATTCCAGTTCACAGCCATTTTTCAACTTTTTGTTGTTATTAGAGTATATGGGCAGCTTTTAGTTTTGTCTGAAGGAAGGGGTCTCTCTCTTTGAAGTAGTACGTGTTTTTTGAAAAAATTCCCTAAGAGATTATAGTGAGGAAGTCATCTCATGTGCTGACTTGTAAAACAAAATGTTACCGAAACAAAGATGCAATCTTTGATATTTTTTTTTTCTGAAATGTTTTATTCAGAGCAAGAAAGTGTTCTGGTAAGAAATAAAAATCCAGATCTATGTAACACAGATCTACATAACTAAAATATTCCTTTTCTTTTTCAGCAGCTCCATGAGACTGTGAAAAGAAAACTTGATAGTGCTGCTTCCCCTCAGAATGGAGACCAGCAGAATGGCTATGGTGATGTGTTTTCTGTATCTAAGAAGCTGCGTCGTGAGGATGGTCTGGGAGTGACTGGTTCTTCCAATGGAATGCCCCCTATGTCTCCACTCCATCATCTTGACAAGAAATCTGGTACTGGTGATACCTTACAACTTAATGGGAAACATTCAATGGGGCTCGATGGCATCAGCAAGAAGTGTCTTCCAGATTCCAGCCTGCAGATGAATGGAGGTGGTGATGCTGATGATTCATTTCCTCTGAGTTTGAACAAAGAGCTGAAGCAGGAGCCTGTAGATGAGCTCCCCTGTATGAATCCTGTAGCAGGGGGTTCTATATCTCAGAATAACCTGATGCCTGATCTTAATCTAAATGAGCAAGAATGGAAGGAACTTATTGAAGAGCTCAATAGATCTGTGCCTGATGAGGACATGAAGGATCTGTTTAATGATGACTTTGAAGACAAAAAAGATGCAGATTCTTCAAATTCAGCTGCACAGACTCCATTGCCACAAGATATTAACATAAAGACTGAGTTTTCCCCAGCACCCTTTGAACAAGAACAGCTGGGATCTCCCCAGGTTAGATCCACTTCTTCAGGTTCAGCATTTATTGGTGCTACTTCTGTACCTGTAAGTGCCGCTTCTACAACGGTTGGTAGTTCTCAGGCTATGTTCCAGCCTTCCAGTCAGTCAATGACTGAAAATCCTAATCAGCCCATGATGCAGGCATCAAACCACTCTCAGAACGTACAGAGGCCTGTATTGTTACCTGGGAAGTGTGCAGGAAGTGCCAAAGAAATGTCTTCTGCTCATCAACTTCAGCAGATTGCTGCCAAGCAGAAGAGAGATCAGATGTTGCAGAACCAGCAACAAGTTTCACAAGTCCACCAAACAAATCAGATGTCAACGTGGCAACAGTCTGGGACTTCCCATAGTCCACTGGCTGTCTCATATACCATGGAAAATCCTACTAGCCCATCAGTTTATCAGCCAGACTTCAACAATCAGAAACTCATGATGCCTAATTTGGGAAATAAAAGCTCACCAAGAGCTGGAGGCAATTATCATGTGAACATTTTGGGTCATCAGCAAAACAGCTTGAACCAGAACCCTGTGAATAGTCAAGGCTCTGTGCTGGACTATGGGAACACCAAACCTCTTTCCCATTACAAAGCAGAGTGTGAGCAGGGGGTGGCAGTGCCTGGGCAGAACAAGACTCCCATGCTGGCATACATTCAGCAGCGCCAGCAGCCACCACTGTCCCATGTAGGTGACGATCAAAATGGGATGATCCTGTTGAAACCCAAGTCTGGAAACATTGCCTACAGACTGCCACATGGTCAGGTGAATGTCCTGAATTACCTTTGCTCAGTAGCAGATTTAAGGTTTTTGGGTAGGTAAGGCTGGAGTGCAGATTGCTTGGTATAGTTTCAAATGTTTTCATTGATTTTTAAAGAGAAAAATCCTATATACAAGAATCTTAGACAATGATCATGAGGTCTTTTTTCCACTGGGGACAGTTTTTAATACTGGGCTCTATCTCATCTAACGTGATTTACAGCTTAATATTCTTTGTGGGCAATAAATTATGTTGTGCTTCACAGAAACTTCTACTTACGAAGATAAATAGATGCTTTGTAAACCTTTGACTAAAATAACTCTTATAAAACTGTAGTGTTACACAGTGTTCTCAAAGAAACTTTGATTTCTTTACCTTGTTTTTAGTCCCTACTTGTGTCAGAGTTGGCTTTCTATTAAAAGACCTACTTTTGGAGAGAGGTGGAGGGCTGCATTCCTGATTTCTTGGGTGTTCCGTGGAGCTTTTCAGTTCTATGGATTTTTATTGGTTAAGTCTCTGGGCATTGGGGAAGTATGGCATAGGATGGAAATATATCATTAAGAACAAATAATGGTAATGTTTGTTTGCTTGAAGCATATGCTTCAGGTTTTCCTGTAACAGAAAATTCCAGATGGTGCTCCTTTGCCTTGTATAGAACTTTTACTACAGGTATGTTGCAGGTGAAAATTTCTGTAGTGGGTGGAAGTATAGACTCGTTGGGATTCTGTAACATGTACCTGCAATGCACATAAAAGAAGGCTTGTTGAAAAAAAAGGTATTTGTTGCAAGGATTAAAGTTCCTCCAGCAAAAGCTGTGTGAGATCCAACTCCAGTCATATGTTCCCTCCACAAAACAGAAAACGTGTGAAAAAGCTCTGATTAGTATGTGAAAAAGACTACACTGGTGTACAAGCAGAAATTTGAGATCAATGTATGCTTCATAAAAAAAAAGAATCTCTTTGAAAGCTGGGTGAAGTAACCGTCTAACAGCTTTTTGATGGAAGAAGAAGAAGGGTAGAGACAATTGTGTGCGTCCCATCTCCCCCTCACTGAAAAACATGAGGGTGACCTTGCACCTACACTGCCACACTTGATTGAACTAACAGAAATGCCAATGAAAATTTGGGAGAGTTTCTCAAAAGCTTGTACATACATCAACTTAGCACAGCATTTCTTATATTTGGCTCATGTTACCTTAAGAAACTGCAAAGTGAGAACCAACAGCTGAACCCATCAGTTGAATGCTTAACTTGAACATAACATTTGTTCATGTAATTAGAGATGAGACTGAACTGTGCTTTAAAATTATGAAAACTGTCAAATTTCAAAGGGATTTGCTGGTACTAAGAGGGCAGTATCAGACCTTGAATGATAATTGTTCCATGATATTTTTGCTTATCCAAGTTCCAGTCTCAGAAAAAAAGCCAAAAAATGCAGATTTAAGAAAAACTAATAATATCAGACTTATACCTAGTAGTATTTTTATCTGGTGTATGATGATGGTTGGATTGCTGGAAAAATACTTTCAGACCCATTTTAACCAGTGGAAGCCTTCTCCCCTTCACATGCAAATAGTAAATTTTCTGATACTTAAAAAAAAAAAACAAAAAAAAAAAAAAACAAAAAACACAACAACCAAAAACCTTAGGATGGGAGACAAACGCAGAATGAAATGATGACAGAAGAGGTAGGATTTAAATAAATATTTTGTATAATGAAAATATAAAATGCAGCATTTCAAAAACTACTGCTAAAGTAAGCTGAAACTAGGGTGTTTGAAGTGCGGTTTGTAACTGCCTGAAAAAAGGCACACACAGCTATACTCACCTGTTTAAGCTGGAAATTGGGAAGTACTTTGAGACTGAAGTTAAAGCCTCTATTCCTAAATGTTGTAGAGCTTCTGACCCTAACTCCAAACTGTCAGTTCTGTGTCTGGTGCTGTATAGGTGGGTGTTTGGCTGTCTTTAATTAGCTGAACTTCCATAAGAAGCTTCACAGGTAAAGAAGTTACTGCATTTCTGTAACTTTTGTCACTTTTTCTATGTTCTGCAGGATCAGAACCCTGCTCCTGCTGTTCCTCGTGTTCCTGTTTCTGTCCCAGGCCCTGGGGTGGGTGCCCAGGCTCCAAATGTCTCCATGGCAGGTAACCACAGCAACTCAGCTTATCAGCAGCAAGCAGCAGTAATGAAGCAACACCAAATGCTGATGGACCAACAGAAGCAGAGAGAGCAGCAACAAAAGCACCTGCTCATGGAGCAACAGAAGCAGCAATTCCTAATGGAACAGAGGCAGCAGCATTTGCTGGCAGAGCAGGTGAGAGGGGCCAGCTATCTTTTTNTGTGGGGGGGGCGTTTTTTTTTTTTTTTTTTTTTTTTTTTTTTTTTTAATTTGTGCTGCTTTGCTTTGGTGTATGGAATAGTAGCTGATGTTTTAGAATCAGAAAATAGTTTGGCTGGGAAGGACCTTAAAAATCATCTCAGTTCCAACTCCTCTGCCGTGGGCAAGGACACCTTCCACTAGACCTGGTTTCTCCAAGTTCCATCCAGCCTGGTCTTGAAACATATCTGGAGATGGGGCAGCCACAGCTTCTGTGCCTCACCACACTCACAGAAAACAATTTCTTATAAATATTTAATCTGAACCTAACCTGCTTCAGATGGAGGTCTTGGATTCCCTTGCTCCATCACTTCATGCCCTTTTGAGACACCTTCCCCCTCCAGCCTTCTTGTAAGCCCCCTTTAGGTACTGAAAAGTGCTCTAAGGTCTCCCTGAATCTGCTGCCCAACAGAAGCTTTAAGAAAGAAGGAAATGATACAATCTCCTCTGAACTGAAAATGTATGAAAGCCCATTTTGTGGGGAAGTTTGTAGTAGAATATGGAGCTGCCAAGTCCTAGCCAATGGCTCTTTTATCACCTGGAGACATCCTGATAAAATTGAGGTCTCAGTAGAGGTGACAGAAAAACCCCCTCAATTCTGGAGCCAGTGTAGACAAAACATGATGTGGGTGGCAGTGTATGAGTGTTGGTAAAGATATGTTTTTGATATTTGGGTTAAAACAATGTGGACTAAGGGAAAACTGTGGGGGAATTATATTATTAAAGACTGAAAGGAAATGCCCAAGTCACCAATAAAATCACATCTTCTCTATGAGTTATGATCTGTAAGCTTAGAGTACCTTTTAGTATATCAATCAGTTTTTGGTGACTTGTATGTTAATATCATACATCAAAGATGAGTAATTGTTAGTCTCCAAAGTGTTAACAAACAGGTATTCTTTGAGAGCAGGTGGGGAGAAAGGAAATATGGGGTGTGACTTCCTGCTTGTCCTTTTGCATGTCTAGTGGATGGTGATTATTACAGCATTTTAGAGCTCTTAAAGCTATGGCCCAGTAGGTTTCCATAGGACAATAATGGACCTAACAGGTGTCAGATCTCTCTGAACAGTGGGGAGGGGATAAGTAGAATATCTCAAACACAGCATTGAAATATTTTTTCCTATCTTTTTGCTTCTGCTTTGCCAGCACATGTTGCTGCAGTAAATTTCAATATTATGAAAATACTTCGTTCATGTCCTAGTTATGGTAACTACAACTAACTTCTGTAATTTCCATTTTTCTACAGTGATGCTGGGACTCTGGTCCCAGATGAGGAGTGGCTTTGCCTTGGAGCTGAGCAGCTTTAGATACTGCACTTGTCGCATTTATTGGCTTTGTGCTGCCTAGTCAAGCCAGGTCATGTTAGCATTCTGATTTGATATTTATTTTTTTGTATACACCTGATACTGGATGCAGTTTTACAAGAAGATTCCTGAATCTGCTGATGCCTAATTTGCAGGAGACTTGTAGTTTCAGGTAGCTCCAGTGCCATTCCCTGCCACTATAAATTCTTTTCACTTGGCATTCTGCGTATTTTTTTTTTCCCCAAAGCCAGGTCCTGCAGTCCTTGGTTTCTCTCAGAGCTATGGCATCTCTTGTTGGCTTCCATGGTCAGGCTCTTTCAGGTCTGACTGGTCTTGCAAGCAGCAGGTCCTCTGTCAAGCAGCCTGCCCTCTTCATTCCTGTACCTGTCTCAACAGCTTTGCAGCTGGAGACATTTGGGAAGGGTGGTAGCGATGTGTATCTGCTCTTTGTTACATTGCACCAGTCTCTCTGTAAAGGCTTCTGCCTTGTGTCTTTACCCCGATACCCTTGGAAGGGAATTTCTGTCCCCTGCTGTGCTCTGTGTGTGTAGGTAGTAACTTTTTGGTTAAGTAGGTAGTTGTGCATTGTATCACTACTTGGTTAGGTCAGAATTTCAGTCTGGCTGAAGGTATCTGAGGAGGAAGAGACAGAAATGCTGTGCCTGATGCATTTCATTTTGTAAAAGCAGCTGGTTGGCTGTTTAATACTGTCAAAATCTGAGTCTGCTGTCACTACATCTATATTCCCCTTAAGATTTTACATTTCATTTCTCCCCAAAGTTTCCTAATAGAAATTTTTCTTGGTTTATTTTTCAAATGGTTTGATCATGAAATAGGTATGGGTTGAATCTGCTTTTATTTTAAAGGACACAATTATTTTGTGTCATGAGTAGGGTTTGTTTCAGTTGGTTGGTGCATTGCTATGAGAGTGGTTTGAAACAATGGTTGAAAAACTTGTATGACTTCTGTTATGGACTTAGTTCTGCAGTTTTCCATAATCTTCTAGGGAAACCTGTGATATATGAGAATATGGATTTGTGTGTATCTTTTCATGTTTGCAGACAAGGACTAGAAAATATTTACATGTTCAGTTTTTGATATTTCTGACTCAGACTTTTATCTTCTATTGATTTCTTAAGAAGGGTCTAAAATACGTTGATTTGGAAATAAAGATGAAAAAAGTAAATGTTTGGGATTTTTTTTATACACTCACTTTTGCTCTTTTTGTACCTGTACTTCTTTTTGTCTTTAGAATATTGCTAAAAATGCCCATTGATTGTGTTACTCATTAGGAGACCAACATCTCAGATTTTCAATCTTTGAAAGGCTTCAGACATGCACTGCAGTAACTCTTGTAGTGCACGCCGTTGTCTCTGAAATGGGTCTTGTCACTCATCAAATTAAACTGACTGTATTTGAGCCTTGAGAACAAATACTGAAGTGACTGTAGGGCTGCAGAAGCCCCTTTGATTCCCAGCTGTGCATAGAAGTATGCAGATGGCTTGTTTCTATCCAAGGTAGCCCTCGGAAAAAGTTTGATCTGTTTTCACATTATCTTGTATTGGGCCTTTCTCAGGAGAAGCAGCGGCAGCAGCAAGAGCAGCAGCTGCAGCGGCATCTGACACGGCCTCCTCCCCAGTACCAGGATCAACCACAGAATCCCTACCAGCAGCAGGTTGGACAGTTCACAGGTGAGTAAACATGGCAATTGAAATAATAGCAGAAGAAATACCAGGAGTGAAAAACAAGGTGTCTTCAAATTTCCTGGATTGGATAGCTTTTAATTAATTTATTACACGTCACTCTGTCTTAAAAGCTCTTGACCTATACTCTGATTCAGTTGCAAATTAAGAGCTTCTCTGGTCACAGGTATCTGGGACAACTTAAGCTGATTCTTAATGTTGTTTGGGAAATGAGTAAAATTTTTAAGTACCTTTATTGTTCTATAGGCTTTTTTTATACTTCTATTTTGTTGTGCAGGTTGGAAATTCTCTCTGTCTTTGATATATTAATATTCAGAGGGTTTTTTTCTGAAGCCTGACATTATTACTCCCTGTCTCTATCTCAGGCCCTCATTAAACAAAAATAAGTGGTGTATTATTTCTCTCATCTCCAGGATGAGTTTAAAAGTCTCTAACATTTTTATGCCTGCTACTTTTAAAAGGGAATGCACTTTGAATTCTCTTCATTACATGTTAAGTGTCCTATGTGGGTTTTTTTGTATGAGAAGCAGCTTAGTATGTCTGTAGGGAATTTATTCTGATAAATAAAAGATGTTGTAACTGTTCAGCTGGAATAGCTTCAGAACTGTGGAAGAACTAGAAAGCAATAAAAGATCATCTTTTTACCTTAAAAGCTGTTACCTGACTGGGCATCAAGAAGCCACTTGTCTTTTTTTTTTTATAAACCTGAAGTACAAGAAAATTTCCCTTTGTTTTATTTTCTTACTCTCCATGTTCCTGCAGAAATAAATACTGAAAGGGGAAGATGCAAATGGAAATATTATACCCTCACCCTGATAGTGTTCATGCCTATGCAGTGTCAAGTGCAGCTACAACTTGGTTTTGTTACTTAACTGAAAACAACTCCATGCCAATACAAAAAGATTCTGTGCTAACACAGGGATGAGTACATTCTTCAAATATTGCACTGAAATTTTTTTTTATCTTGCCACTTTTCTACAGAGAGGCATACAGCTGTTGGAGTAGGTTTTGCTATGATGAACATCAGTACTATTAAAAATAATTTTTGTAGTAATGATTATTATAACTATTTTTTGCACCTTAAATCCTGGTATGTGTGTTCCTGCTCTCTGTGTGTTGCTTGCAGAAGTCAGTTTATACAAATGTAGCTGCCCCTCTCTTCTGGGTTATTGTGCCTACAAGCCTGGTTTGGCTCTGGTTCAACCTGAGGTATTTAACGTACAAAATATTTCTTTGTATTTCAGGGTCATCTTCAGCCATGCCCGGGGTCAGTAATTTAGGATCCAGCTCCAGTAGTCCCCGAATGTTTCCTCAGAGCCAGAACATGATCCAGATGGGACCTGGACACGCTCCTGTTGCTCCACTGCAGTCGGGCTCCAGCCAGCAGGAGCGGGGGGTGTCTCAGTACCCCAGCATGCAGAACATGCAGCGTGGGGGGTTGTACAACCTGGCACCTGGCATAACCCAGATGGTTTCCCAGCACACGACTCCAAGTGCCAATGGACAGACCCCGATGCAGAGACAGGGCAGCCTGGGCCAGGGCGCTGCCATTCCTGCTGCCTATGGGCAGAACACCTTACCAAACTCAAGTATTTCTCAGCAGCACAATAAAGGTGCTCTGAATCCAACCTTATCTAAGCCACAGATGGCAAGAGTACCAGCTGCTATGGGAGCTCAAAATCCATCTTGGCAGCACCAAGGTATCCCTAATATTAACAACCAGACACAAGCCAGCAGTGGTTTAGGGCCGTTTACTGCCAACTCCTCTTTCCACATGCAGCAAACGCATCTAAAGATGTCCAACCAGCAGTTTGCCCAGGGAATGCCTCAGGTAAACCTAAGCACCAGCAGGCCCATGACCTCGATGAACGCTGCCGTCTCTGGGCAGATGCTGTCATCCACTTTGGGAGCACAACCGCGGACAAACCCACCCACACAGCAGCAGGTACCCTCACAGCAAGTCTTGCCTGGCATGAACCAGACTGTTCCAGACCTGAATGCTTTCAACCAGAACCAAAATCAACAAATTCCCAACAGAGGAAACCTGCACTGTAACCAAGGGTACCCTGTGAGGACAACCAGTCAGGAGCTGCCTTTCGCCTACAGCGGCCAGTCAGGCAATAATGGACTTCAGAACCTAACTGGTGACACAGATCTGATAGACTCTTTGCTGAAAAACAGGACTTCAGAGGAGTGGATGAACGATTTGGATGAGTTGTTAGGAACTCATTAAAATGGGGCTGGGGGTGGGGGTTCTACTTTTTTTTAATATTTCATGAGATATAAGCAACTCTTGGACCAAAAAACCTGTGGCATTGAGGAGACTTGCAGGCATTAGAGGTAAATGGTTGGGAAAAAGACTGGAGCTGCTTCTCAATGAGTGTTGATACGTGGTCACGGCGCACCAAGCAGGTCTGCAGGAGGAGTGCGTTTTGTCTGCGGTCTCTGAGGAGTCGCACACTTGAACAGGTCAAAAAATACTGTGTCCTAGCCAGCCTTCCAGAAATCTCTTGCAGTGTTCTAAGACTAAATATTTTAATTATTTAAAAACAAAACAAAAATTCCACAGAAATAGTGCAGAAAGAACGCAAATAGTTGCACAAATTGTATTTAGGGCTTAGTCTGCAGCTATTACTTGCAATAACTATTTGTTGATAGCTTGACATGCTGTTATAGTGCTGTCCATCAAACTTCTGATTTTTGTTTGAGAAGAGGCTGTATGCACCTGAGTATGCTTGCAAAATGTTTGGAATTGTTTCTTTTCCCCATTGCTGAAGCATGTGCCTGTACTCTCAGTAAGCAAGTGATATTTCACAGTAAATATTTCTAGATGCTGGTAATAGATGAAAGAAAGTATTAAAATCTGGCCTAGATAGTCATCTTCATAGGTTGTAGTCTTTTAAGCTGCAGTTTGCACTCTGTTGTAGAGAGGCACAGTTCTTGGCTTGTACCTTGCTGTGTTTAAAGGGGGAATTTCTTATGGGAGAACATTTAAACTATAGTAGGTTTAACATGAATTGTAAAGCCATTTACTTTGCACCTGTTTCTTCATAACTTATTTCCAAAGGTAGTTGTATTTAAATGAAGGCTTTGCTTCATGACAGCTCATCTAGTTTTCTTTGTTGTAAAAAGTAAAACTAACCTTTGAGATCAGTTCATCCCCCAAAGTTAGCAATGAGCACAAGACTTTGTCACTTCACGATAAAACTGTGGAAAGAAGAAATTGGCTGGGAGGTGGAAAGTCCTTATTAGCAATAATAGCACGGGCAGCCTGGGAGAATACTTGTATCAGGGTTGCTCCAATGTGGAAGTCTCCCCCTTAATTGCTTTGTTTTTTTGTTTTTTTTTTTTAATACTGGCTTAAAAGTTTGATAATCTTTCTATAGACTGGTGGATTTACTTTTTTAATATCCCTTGAAGCAGATGCTGTTCTTCAGCTCAGCCCAAGGAGACCTCTTATCAATATGTTGGGGTTGGTCCCAGAAAGGACAAAAACCACAATGGGAACAATCAATGTTCCAAAGTCCTTACTCTCTACCAAAAAAATCCCTTATCCACCAACAAACCATCTTGCCTTAACGTTTATTTTAAAATGAAAATAAAGTTGAAAGCTTTTGTTTTAAATGCACAAATACCTCTTCCCTTTCTAAATCCACATTCTTGGAAAACTCCTCTAAACTTTTTAACCAAACCTAGCATTGTGATTTAAAAGTAATTTCCTTCAACACAAACTAGCTTCTCCAGGAGTTTTCTGCATTGCAGAATTGTGAGAGAGGGATTTTTTCCAGAGGGGTTGAAGGGAAGTGAAAAATATACCATTGATTTCAAAGAAGGAAAATAATTTACTGTATCTGCAGCTCCTTTATGAGACAATTTGCACTTTTGAAAACTGCTTTTTTTAACACTAATACTTTAACCCTTTCCAAATATGCATGGAACATGGTTTGTCCAGCACACTTAGCTAGTGTGGATGAATTCTGCTCTGTTGACCAGATTTGCTATTTTGTCATGTTGAACTGTTGATGAAAGATGTACATTGATCAGTGGATCCCACCTTTGAACAGTGGATAAAATGTCACTGAAGCAGGCTTAATCCCTCATAGAGCTTTTGAAAAGGTAACATAAAGATTGTCTTTGGATGGGAAGATGAAGGTATTGGTGACTTTGGTTGTTGACACTTCTGATAATTTCTAGAATATGTAGTTGAGAAGCAAATAACTGATGATAGCTTTTCTCATACTGGCAATCTAAGAGAAGAGCTAGTGAGCTTGGTTTACTATTAAGTTAAACCAAAAACTGGTCCAAGGTAAGTGTCATTAGAAGAGTATAGATACAAACTAGCAGTGTCAGGGGAAGGAGTGTTTGCTGTATTTTTAATTTTAAGGGTTAACTTTGCACCAGTGTGCCTTCCCTTCATGTCAGGGGTGCTTGGGACCTCAATTTCAAGTGACATCCTTCCATGTCACTTTTTTCTCCCCCTTACAAACACTTGACAAATAACGGGGTAGTAGGATTCAGCTTCTCTTTCTCCCTGTTTAGGCTGTGGTGAAATCTGCTGTCTTTTCCAGTAGATTTTGCACACAGACTTTGTTCTGAATAAGTCAAAATACAGTCTATCCAGTTGTGATTTCTTAATTGGAGGAAAAGAACATCTGCTGTTTGCATTATTACTACCAAAAAGGCAATCCAGCAAAATATCCAGAAAAATGCAGGTGTGCTCTTTCCTCCACTGTTTCTGGAAGGTGGATATTGCTCTGCTTGACCAGAGGGTTTGTTCAGGAAGGTATCTGGGTTTGATGACAGGGCCTTTTCATGGTACTGTTGGAGTAAAATTAAGTGTGATTCTAGACAAACTGGCTGATAATGCCCATTGGTCTCCGTGTGTGAGCAGGATCTAAAGCCCTGGCTCTGGTCCCTGTGCACAGAACACAGTCAGAGCATTGGGAACGTGGTGCCGCTGAAACAAGCTTGGAACAGTTCAATGGAAATGAAAATATGGTTTTGATGTACGTGGGTGCATGGGCAGGGCTGGGCTCTGCCCTGGTGCCCTGTAACGTGTCACTGTCTGTGTCTGCACTCGGGCTTTCCATTTGCTGCAGCTTCAGAGCAATACAACCAGTCTCCCCTGAACTGAACCCAGCCAGCCGCCCATGGCTTTATTTATAAACTGCGGTTTTGGTTGGGCAGGCAAGGTGAGAGTGTCACTGTGCAACATCCACTGCCTTCCAAAAACCACGATCCAATTGAAAAGGGTGCTCAAAATTTTGTTATACACATTTCCTTTGTGTAAATAAATGTTTACAATTTTATATTAAAGATTTGAATAAGAGTTAGATCTTCTGACTGTATATTTTTTACTTTTTATAGATTTTAAAACTATAATTCTTTATATATGTGTTTGGGGGGTATTATGGTAAGTTTTATGCTTGTAAATGGAGAACAGTTGAATTTGATGCTAACCTTTATGAATTTTTGTCATTGAAATGTATAAAGAGTCCATTAATCCCCTTATTCTTTTACTACAATTACTGGTGCACACCAAAAAGAAATCCTTCACTTCTGTTTTATCATTATAAAATAAATATTTTGCTAGTGTATTAAATATACATGGTGTGACTTTATACATTTGTGTGAGCTGAGCAGAGTTCAGTGTTGTCATTCCTAGTGAGATGGTTCCTTCCCGTCATCCCAACACACAATTTTTGCTCAGCCTATTACTAAGGCTCAAATTCTGCTGCTATGTCTTACCAATTCTTATGGTTTCAGAAAGTCCATTTAAACAGGCTAGAACTGGATAAAGGGGCCTTAGAAAATGTAACTTTGAAAATCAGGGCTTTATGCTACTCCTACAGCTTCCAGGCTTTTGTTTTGGTTTTTTTGTTTTTTTTTTTTTTTTTTTCTGGAATGCAGTGTAGGCCTTAAGCTGGGAAATTCAACTGCAGAGGTGGTTGTTAGTAGTGAATAAGATTTTAATAACTACCGAGACCTTACATGTGCAAAATTGTAGAGTTTCAAAATGTGCCAGTTCCCTCAGAATAACAGCCTTGAGAAGTTCAAACTGATTTCCTCAAGACTTGTCTGATGCAGGCACATGGCACACACAGGAATCCAGCTGAGACCTGGGACATGTGTTGCAGTTTTTTTTTGATGTTTCTGAACATGGAACAAAGCACTGGCAGCAAGGTGTGTGGAGGTCTTGGCTTAAGGCTGGTAAAGTCCCATAGTCACTGCCAGCTTCAGACATTGTTGCGTCATTCTCCAAGCTTTGCAGTTGGTGTCATTGTGCAGTTCAGTTTGCAGCCCCAGCTCAGCCTCCAGGCTTCCTCACAGCATCCAAACTTACCAGAGTGTATTTTTAATATATTCCTACTCTACGAGGTTTGTATTCTGTTTGGGAGAGGAGGAGACCTGTAACTTCAGAAGTTTATAAAGAACGAAATCTAACAATCAGTAGCAGTACCAGAATCAGCGCCTTTTAGTCCATGGGGAACTGTGAAGTTACATTAATTTTTGCTTTATTGTCCCATTAAAATGCTGTGTTTTAGTTATTGTTGAATGAAACAGAAATTTCCCAAACCATCCCCCACTGAAATTAAATCTGTGGTTTTCCAAAGATTTTAAGGAGTCAGTGGCAGTTTGTCATGAACCTTTGCTCATAAACTAATTTAATTTTTTTTTCTTGATGCTAGTGTTTTTCGTGAGAGTAATGGAAATCCGTAATGGAAGTGTTTTCTCAAGCCTCAATTGTTTGCTGAAATATATTGTAAGGAGACCCCGGTGGCATTCCCCCTCTGACTTCTATATTGGACACCACAGATGAAATCTTTGGTCACCAATAGGTTCAGTTAAGGTTAATTCTTAGTCTGAGTCTGCTGTACCTTGGAGAGTCAGAAGTCACATCGTATGAGTGTTGTTTTAGAGAAAGGGAGTGGTTTTGCTATTCTATGTGTGGTTATTTATAAAATGTGTAACATTGGATATTTGATTCAATAACTTTCAACTTGATGAGCTGTCACAACGGAGTTTTGAAACAATGAAGAGCCAAACTAGAAAAAAAACTTGCTGTGTGTAGGTCTGGTATGTGCACAAATTCTGTAGTGAGGGTTTGTGTTTGTAACTGAACAGGGAGAAATTCAATGGCTTAGCCACCAATGTTAAGGGAAATCTTCCCCCTCTCTGATTTTAGAGTAGTCACCCATATAAAGTAACTCAAAAACATAAGGTAACTTTTTCAACTGATGCCTATTTTACTTTTGTGGAGTGGTGAGAAAAGCTATTCAGGGCTAAAACATTGCTGGTTTTCAAATTTTACATTTTACAATTATAACTCTGATTTCACTGTAATATTTCTCTGGGTCTACATTTCTACATCCTCTGCTGCCTTCAGAACTGAGAACTTTTATTTTGTATGTTAGCCAGGAAAAGGTTTGTACTGCTTAAAAACTTCAGAAAACTATGAAGGGTGAATGAGTGCTAGAAAAGAACTGTAAACTTTGGTAAACTTAAGAGTAGTAATTAGTGGGACAAAGTATCTGATTGTTCTGTTAAATTACAGAATCTGGTAACAGAATTAAGTTATTCCAGCTGGAGTGTATCAAATCTTTCATGTGGTCAACTCCACTACTTGAAATAAGAGCAGAAGGTCAAGTCATTAATTTGTAAATGCCTGTTAATAATTTTTACAACCTTGCACACAATTGAGATGCTTCAGAGCTCATTAAAACTAACAACAAAAGGGCTGGAAAGAATTCCATCATCTTTCCATTGCCAGCAACATATAATTCAATCATGGTATAAAATCTGTAAATGTAATTAGAAGAATTTCACAGTTTGCTCATGTAAAATTCTTCCCTGCTCCATTGTTCAGCAAGAGGCACTTGGCTGGAATAGACATTTTCTGGTGGGTGGCTGCTTTGGAAAACCACGTGGAGAGAGTTAATGTGAGTTAAGGTGTGGTGGAGGAAACACCTGTGCTCAGAGGCAGCTCAGTGGAAGTGGGTGGTGGTGGGAGAGAGTGTTGGGAGAGCTGTACTCAGCACATCAGGCTGGGGTTTGCTCAACCGTTAGCAGCATGAGAGATCAGATAGACCTGCTGGCCACAGTCACAGTTCTGGGGGTCCTGGAGCAAGGTAAATGTTCTTTGTGCAATGCTAGTATTAAGGTAATTATGTTAAACTTTGTTGGGATGTGGTTCCTGTATTTTTCTCTGAGTGTCTGGAGTGAAAGTCACTGTTTTTAAACATGGTAAAATGATACAGATTTTTGGCTGTTCTTGGCAGAAGTGTCATGCCTAAGGGTGGTCATTATTTAACAGGGACTAAAATGATCCTCAAAGCCAGCAAGTAAAACTTTTAGACTTAAAGCAATTTCAACATGATGTTCTTAAAATAAACTAGTTTGTGATTGAATTTCAGCAGGCAATTTGTAACGTGCAGGGGCTGGAGGCAGCCAAAATAAAGGCAGGTTAGTAAATGTGCTGCTGAGGAGGTACAGGCAGACCTGATGTGGCTATAGAAAGGAGCCTTGTGCTGGCAGGTGTTTCTGTGTGACCAATATCCTTGTATCTTCATATGGCACAGAGCAGAGGACAAGATGGACTGAGGGCACAGTAATTTGGAAACTAATGAAAGTTCTGGTCAGAAATAGACACGGAGTTCTTCAAAGGAACTCAGTGACTTCTGATTTAGATACATGCATTGTGTTTAGCCCATTTAGAAGGAACAGTGTTATTGCCAATCTCAGTTTATTTGTGGGTCCTTTGAGCAAAGTCTCTCCCCCTTGAGCTTCAGGACAATCCCTCCCCTGTCTGGGATAAGGACAGAGCCCCCATTTAGTTACAGCCTTCACAATTCTATAAGGGAAGGTTTGTGGGGTTTATTATTACTGTATTAATGCACCATACAGGTGTCACACCTCTGCTTACAAATGGATGTAAATCTCTGAGCAGTGTCACGTGCTTCTAGCCATCAGATGATAAATCTCTTAATATAATAAGCATTGTTTAAAACAAAATATGCCATTTTAAAAATAAAGCTCAAGACTTCTGAATTTTCAGTAATTTCCATTCACTTTACAGACCTACCACGACTAAATGGATGAAACTTTTATACTATGAATGTTTTTGTTGCTAAACTAAGTGGGGGTGGAGTGAGTGTTTAATGTGCAAAGACATGAAGAAAACTTGAAATTGAGTTACAGAAATGCTGTTGAGCCCTTTTCCTTTAGGAAACCTGCAGCAAATCCCTAGATAGCAGTTTTGTCTCAAATATTTATGTTTAATAAAAATTTCAAGTACTTTTCAAAGGTTGCAGCATTAAGAATTTTACTTTCATGGCATACAAGCCAGCAGATAAACAGCAGGCATTGGCACCCTCCTGTCAGTTTGATGGGATGAAGTATCCTGGTTTTATGATCTCTGCATGGGAAGCCAAGGAGCAATTGCAAAATCCCATGCATTTCCTTTCCGTCTACTCCTATGAAATGCATGTGCCTGTGTCACTGGGGTTCAGGGCTGTGCAGTGGCTTTCTCTGCATGTTTTGAAAGGACATTCTGTAGGTGAGTTACAGGTCTGGGATTCGCTCTGAGCGGGTGAGCACTGAAGCAGGGACATGGGCTATCCCTACAGACAGACCTCCATCACACCCTGGTGTAGGAGATGTAATCTAATGGCTGACCTTGGTACAACGTTGGTTGATTTTTATGTTTCCTTTTGAATTTCCTGGCAGCTTGCAGTTTCCACATTCTTTCAAGTAACTTTCCCCTTTTTAATTTAGTCATTCTCAGTTTAGTGAAACTCTGAGTTTAGCACTTTTTAGATGTGCGCCCCAGCCTTGTGGGGAACATTGTACCACAGAGCAAAATTATTCTACTCCAGCTTTTTCCCCTGCTCCTTTATTTTATGGCTTCAAAGGAAAGAAAACTTAGGCAATGTCACTGTCAGGCCCCACAGGGCTTGTTTGCCAGGTTCACTCAAATGTGGCAGATAGCAGCTATGATATGATTTGACAAGTTTGTGGACATAATCAAATAGAGAATGAAGAATATTTCCATTGAGGAGCAAAGTTCAGGGAGAGCTGAGCCTCTAAGCCACATGGGAATCCACACAGGTGATTAACCTCGAGACATGAATCACAAAAAAATTGTTTGAAAGGTTCTGCAGAAACCTTTCTCTAAGAGTCCGTGCTGAGAAGGCTCATGCAGTGTGGGTTTTTTCAGCACCTCATTCTGAGAAGTGTTTTTGTGCACTGATTCTTCATTCTTAGTTCTTCACCCTTAAACCAGGTTTGGGGAGCAGCCAGCTGTCCTTCAAAAGGTCCTGCTCCTCTTGGGTGGTTGTTTTGTTTGTGACCCATCCCAAAGTGCCAGGGATCTGTGTAGGACTTGTTTGAATATTAACCCCTGTGTACAAGCAAGATGCCAAGTGTAGAGCTGATGGAGAGGTTTGATGTGAAATGACTCTTGCCTCAGTCACAAGAATCATACCTTAGGGAAGGTGCAGATGGCACAAAACAGGATGAAGAGCATTGCCTGATGCAGCTGGGCTTATGCCACAAGCCAGATCTGCTCATGATGCTGTAACTTCAGCTCAGTCCATTTCTGGAGAGGAGACTGGGATGAGACCCTGAGAGCATCAGGGAGGAGGAGAGGTAACAGGATGGGTCGTGGTTGCATCTTATTCCCAGAGCTCTGCCAGCAGCTGCTGAATTCCATTGCATGTTACACGTCTCTGGATTCACAGAGGGAATGCTGTGTCACGTCCTGCTAGACCTCTGGAGAAGGGCAATACCCTCACCCATGATCAACCTGCTACAAACAAATCAAAGAGGGGGGGAACAGTCTTGCTTACCCCTACTTTGCTCTGTCAGCACCTCTCATTTAGGGCTGGGTCACTGTGGAAGATACTGGAACACACTTAATTGTTCTTAAATGTGTTCTGAAAGGAATGGCTATATTTATGTTACTGAAGCCTTGTGATGCACAAGTCACATATCATCAGATTATTTACATTTCTAATTTCCTTCTACATATGTTCTAATGCTTTTCTGCCGGCACATGTCTTGTCTTTAATCTTGAAACATCTGTCCCTACTTCCCCTTCTCTATCCTACTGTTCTGCTTTTATCTTTAGTACAGTAAGACTGTCCCCAAGGCAGGCCTTGCACCCTGGCTCCTTGTCTCTTTGTGCCATGCTCTGTAAATGTTGCTATGGAGGACTTTGCTCACTCAAGTGTCTCAGTGACACCACCACAGACCACCAAAGTAATTGTTTTTATAACTTAGTTTTCTCCTGTGTGAAAATAGGAGTTTTCAATAAAGACAGCAGTGTAGTAGTGTACCTAAATAAAACACTCAGAGCATCAGCAATTGCCTGTGGGAGTAGGAGCTTTCAATAAATAGTGAAACACTCCAAATCTTCATGTTAGCAAGTTTTCATTGTTTTGAAGTGACTTTCCATGTCCTTTACAAATTTACAAAGGACTGATGTAGCAGACACTGAGTCAGTGCCTTGGCTTAGATGTGGCACAGGCTGATAGCCGGCATGGACAGCACCTGTGCTCCTTGAACTGCTGGAGCCTTGGGGCTGCCCTGCAGGAGTGAAGAGCAAGAAATAATCACCCTCTTCCCCATTTCCTTTTATTACCATGATTAAGAGCATCTCTAATTGACTTAATGATATCCCAGTGCCCGACAGTTTGGATGCTGCTCTGTGACGTGGGCCATACTTTGCACCCACTAGGAATAGCAGAAAGTGGTGCACATCATTCCCATCAGACTGGCTGATGGTGCACATGTTCTCTAAACACAAAGTGCAAGATTATGAAATAATTTTGTGACTCTGTGTGGGCTTGCTAAGGTTTTATTGTGTTTGATCTGCTGGGGAGCAGCACTGAGAGCTCTGCTGGGTGTGAGATGATGCTAAGTGCCAGCAGTGGCATTCAGCTGGGATAACCAAGCCTGAATTTAAAGCATGAGAATGAAATAAATGGCACATTTATTACAGGTCATTTGTGACAGCCCTGGACCATGGACCTAGATCCTATTAGCTCTTTCATTCTAACCACTTGCTTGATTCCAAGCCAGATAAAGCTTGGCTAAATAAACACTGCTGGTCTGTTACCATTCCTGTGTTCTGTTTTTAGCCTATTTTGCAATGCAGGTGATCTATGCCCGTCGGAAGTACAAGATTTCCCCTCCTGAAACAACAGGTCACCCTGAATTTGAGCGGACCTTCAGAGCTCAGTAAGATTTTGACTTTTTGTTATGACTTTGTCTAGATAAGACTTGAGTCAACTGTCACTGTTAGGAGAGATTGGTCCCCCTCAAGTCACCTTTCCACTTACTGCTACTTGTATTATATATATATTTTCAATGCTTTGTGTGCAAAAGTCTGCATTTTGATTTGGAGCACTTTGGCTGGGGTGTTTCTGTCCATCCATGATAATTCTCCTTCTGGCATTGTGAGGCAGCCAAATCACAAATTAGTGGCCGTATGGAGGAGGTGCAGAGCATTCATGATTGGAATATTAAATTTAATATTACCGCTGGCTCCAAATGGTGAGAGCAGCCAAAGCTTTATTAATAACCTGATATTTTCTTGTAATGTTTTGCTGTTGAATTGAAGCAAACAGCCTTGCTGGGCCCTTGAAGCTACAAGGGCATTTTAATTTTTTCCCTTTCAGAAGCCATTGTACTGTGAGAATCAGCACTCGCAGGCCCCTGCTGAGGGCTGTTTCTTTTTGCTCTGTTCCTATGGAGAGAGCAATGCTGGAGCTAAACTGGAAATGTTCACAGATCCCTTCGGCCTCCAGCAAGCACCAGATTCCGTCTTTCATCTCAGTCACTGTGTTTTGTAAGCGATTGAAAGGAATTGGCTGGTGCTGGTGTGAAGGGTAGTTCCAGCCCAGCGCTAAATCCCGAACAAAGCAGCTGCGTTCCCTTGCCAGCACACAGGAAACATTTGTGGAGTGACAAAAACACCGGCTTCAGTCGTTCTGTGGTGCCATGGAAGGCCAGCCTGCCTGGAGACATCAGCCTCTGTGAGCTGGGGAGCTGCTGATGTGGCTTTTAATTAAATACGTAACTATTAAATATGTGTTAACCAAGTCATGCCATGGGCTGTGGTGGTCTGGGAAGCCCTGGCTGTAATCGGCAGGGAAGGTGACCTTGGGGAACTTGGACTTGAGGAGATACTGCTTCTTTGTGGGTTTTTCTTCTCTTTTCCCTGTGGAAGACTATACAAATGGATAATTTCATATATTGAAGAAAAAAGAAAATGGGAAAAGGTGGTATTGATGTATTACTCACTTGAAGAATCCTGGCAGCCTCCTCTGACTGAGGCTCAAACTGCATTTACAGAATAAGGTTCTTCAGACTTTTCCAGCTCCCAGTCTGGCTCCATTCTCCAAAGGTTTGGCCAACATTAAGATTAAATTGCCTAGGGAATGGTAAAATGTGGGAGAAGTAAAACCAATGTCTTTAATAGCACAGCTCCCACTCTTGCAGAGAATCTGTATTTTTGTTACTAAAGGAAAAAGGAGGAAGCCTGGCTGTAGATCTGATCACCTCCTGCTGAATTTTATCTGAGAGAAGGCTCCTTCTTGGAGTGTCACTTGTGTGGAATTTGGGCTGTGCTCACCCAAGAGGAAGAGAAAGCTCCCTAAATACTGACAAGAAGGCTCTCCCCCAGCAGCTGGAGGTGCAGCAGCTGTCTGTGATGATGCTATGTGTGGGATGGAGCCTGTCGAGGGTCCAGCAGAGACAAATCTCTGTATCAGCCACAGCTTGTCGTTCCAGGGCCATGTGAATGAGGGAGAAGTGAATGCTGTGTGTTGTTGGGCTCCTTTTTTTCTCTCTGCAATACAGATATTAAGTGTTCTTGATCACAGAAAAGGCACCTTTCCCACAGCACAGTGATGGTTCTCGTCAGCTCTTTTAGTTTGCTCTGACATGAGTTTCCAATTTCCTTCTCCAGCCTTGGTTATCCAGGCTCTGATGTACAAAGAGACAATTTTAATCCTCATCTTTGGTTCTTACCAGGGCAAACTGCTCAGAGTACTTCCCTATCTTCATTTCCCTCCTCTGGGTTGCTGGAATCTTCTTCCATCAA
>VWYO01000085.1:25648-39537 GCA_013400275.1 Rhadina sibilatrix | reverse complement strand
CCAACACGTCCCTCCAGTTTATTCACCACTAGAAGGCAGCAACCCTTAGAGAAAAGTAAATATCACTCTGAGGAAGCTTGAAGCCTGGAAACTGAAGTGCTCAAAGGACAACCTCCTATTTATTCTATAATTTGCATAGTTGCCCCCAACTCCAATACCCATATTTTGATGCTGTTGTTGTTGTATGTTGTTAGCAATATGGCTCATTTTGCCTTTCCCTCACCAGACAGTTAGGGATGCTGGCCTGATAGCAACCTTGGAAGTTTTATTCCAGTTTCTAAATGCAAATTGGCTAAATAGTTAAGACCTTTTTTCAGATTGAGGAGTCGTGAAAATCTTGTGAACCGTATTCAAGCTAAAAATACTAACTTGACTCATGAAATTGCATATCCTCATGCTTTATTATTATCATCATCATCTTTTTTCTGCCGTCTACTTCATATGACTTTCAAGGTGTGACAAGCAGATGTCTTAATCCATGATTACACTTTAATTTGAGAGCCAGCCTAGCCACAGAAAGTGTCTCCTGGTTTTGGCTGGGACAGAAAATTTTCTTCTTAGTGCCAGGGATAGTGCTGTGCTTTGGATTTGGCATGAGAATAATGCTGATTACTTACTGATATCTTGGTTGTAACTCAAGGACTGTTCAGTGTCTCATTCTCTGTCCGTGAGCACATGCACAAGAAGCTGTGAGGGAATACAGCTGACCTGAACTGGCCAAAGGGATATTCCACACCACAGAACATCATGTCCAGTATATTAACTGAGGGGATTTGGCCTGGTGCTACCAATTGCTGCTTGGGGATGGGTTGGTCATCAGGCAGCATGTGGTGAACAATTGCTTTGTGCACCACTCATCTTTCTAGAGTTTTATTCCTCTCACACTCTCCTTCTCATTTTTGTTGTTGTTGTTGCTATTATTATTGTTGTTGTTGTTATTATTGTTACTATTATTAGCATTATTACTATTATTGTTATGTCTTGGGTTATGGAACCAAAAATGTGTATTCTATTTCATCTGCTGAAAGCAGCTGGGGAGTTGTTTTTATTTATCTCTTNGGGACTGCTTCCAACACCCTGACCAACAGGGTGTCAGGTTGTAGCTCTGACTCTGTCAGGGTTCTCCAAAATTGTTGTTTGTTTGCTTGTCTGGTTGGGTGTTTTTGTTTTCTACTACATTAGTATTGTTAGTATTCCTAGTAAAGAACTGTTATTCCTATTCCCAAATCTTTGCCTGAAAGCCCTTGATTGCAAAATTATAATTTGGCGGGGGTGAGGGGTTTACATTCCCCATTCTAAGGGAAACTCCAGCTTTCCCTGGCTGATACCTGTCTTTCCAAACCAAGACATGTTATTAGCAGCAGCAGCAGCATCATTATAGTAAGAACAATAAGAATAATAAGAAATTAATTAATTACCTAATTTCTGTTTCACTTATTAAACATATCTTATCTCAACTCATAAGGTTTACCTTTTCTTTCCAATTCTCTTCCCCCTGGGAGATTGGTGAGGAGGGCAGTGAGCAGCTGCACAGTACCTAGTTGCCAGCTGGAGTTAAACCAACACAGAAAGAAATAACTGGAAGCTGGGCAAATGGTGTCCTGTCTCTTTTTCTTCAGAGAAAAATGGATGGGATTATTCCCTCATAGTTACAGACAGAAAGGGCTGGAGAACTAAGAAGAACTTCTCAGCTCCCGGGAAAGAGATAAAGGGATCAATGGTCCTAGCAAAAATTACCTTCATTAAGCTACAGGATTGGCCAGGATGAAGAAAATCCAACTGACTGAAACACAGAGGTGTTATGATTCAGTAACAGAAGGACACAATACTTCTAAATCACTGATCATACCCCAGGAAATCAGCCAGGGAAAGTCATTTTCCTATAGCTCTCCCTTCTAACTCTTTTGCTGAGCTGAAATTAGAGGACAATCGTATGAAGTCCTTATTAATCTTATGTTGCCTATTTCAACTTGCATATGACCCTGAACACCAAAACATCCTCAGTATTGATGCAGTAACAACTGTTGTGTTTAAGCTGGTGGAGTATGGCACAGTTCAATGTTGACTTAGAGTGCTTAACGGAGGTAACCAAGAGACAGAAGGAGAGAGATAGCTGTCAAAGAGGCTAAAATCTAATTACAGTTTACTTCTATCCTCAGCCCAAGGACTCTATGTAACCATGTAACCAGATGTCAGCTGGAGGGTATCTCATAGGGTTGCTACGAGACTTACTCAAAATGAAAATGCTAGGCATTTTTGCAGTCATGACTTGTGCTTCACATGTAAGAGTACAGCATAATTTTTCCAGAGTTTCAAGAAGAAAACTATTAAAATAATCTATTATAACTTACTGGGGACAGAATGGTACTATGTGGATTTGACATGGATGTGGGAATCAAAATCTTGCTCTTAAACCACATCTTTACAGTAGTGAATGTAAGGTGAAAACCTTAAATAAACCCTGCAGAAGTTCTGTAGAGACTCCTGAGAGTGCTTTCCCATGCAGTGCTCCTCTTCTTAGCTGCTCACAAGTCTTCCTCCAAGAAAACTCTTACCAGCATTTAGTTTCTGAATTTACTACCTGAGACTACACAGCTGCTGAGCTTCCCTGATCTTCACATTCTTCCACTTTTTTATTCCTTTAGGTCCTTCATGTTGCAAGTCACAACAGGAAGACAGAAAGGTAATTTTTGCATAGAAGTTGCAGTGGCTAATGCACCTGAAAGCGGGGAGGTTTCTGTTGCTGCTGAATCCATTCTTTGATTAAATATCATTAATGGAAGATGTACGCATTCAAATGTTAATAAAATATTGCTTCTCCCATAGTCAACACCATCTAATAGAGGTCATTTCATCTGTTTACAAAACAATTTATATTATTTTACACCCTTGGGTAGCATTTTAGTTGTAGGAGGCAATTTCATTCTAATTTAATAGAGAAGAGGTATGCCTAACTTAAATACCCATGAAAACCACTTTTGAGCTTCAAGTAAATTGCACATTGTGAAGGGATGTGAACATGTCTGTGCTTGTTAAACTGTTAAAATCAATGTGTTTAAACTTCATTTACTGTATATAATTTTATTCATTCTCCAAGGATTGTATGCTTGATTTTAATGACTATTTTAACATCTGTTTCAGAGGAAGTAGAATGTGTAGCATTCCTGATAAAACCCACAAATCCAGCCTATGAAAAGTAGGCTAGACCCCTATGAAAGTAACTGCAACTCTCATTAATCACTAAAGAATAAATGAGACCTACACCAACTCATAGTGTTTCTACCTTTAAATCCAGCTACTATGCTCCATTATTATATAATTATCTATTGAATGCTACTTTTATTCATGAAACTCCTTAACTCTATAACTGGTGTTTCTATCTTAATTACTTGTTTGAAGGCAGTAGTTAGAGAGACACTTTGAGATAATGGCTTGCTCATACTGAATGCTACATATACTACAAGAGATGTCTGAACCTAAGGAATTTAGACACCAGATCACAGGTTTTTCTAAGGAGAGTCGAAGCATGCATAGAAGCTGCTATGATGGACAGTGTGATTAGAAAATAGCATAATCTTGTATTTGTGAATACAATGTCATATATATGTATTTGCTGTTGTAGTAGTTTCAAGTTCTGAAAAATCACTTTCTTAGAAAACCAGTACAGCTGTCTATATGTTCCTATTAACATCAGATAAGTAGCTTCTTTCATAAGTGTACTATTATATACCCAGTAGAACATCTAAAAGCACTCTGCAAACTTCCTAATACCCCTGGAAAATAGTCTGATGCATAAAGGTACCAAAAGTTACCCAAGACAGTATGTCCAATTGACAGCACTAAAGGTCTCTATTTCCTTAGCCAAAACCCAATAGCTTGAGCTAAGAATTTCCCCCTGAGGAGTATACTGCCTTTGTCAATAAGGCAGGTGTTTTAAACACAACAGAAAAACAGTGCAGTTAGTTAGTTAAGCAAGTATTCAGATTCCTTCATGTTTGCCTTGAATGTTCTAGATCTGTACAGACAAGCTGGTATTTCCAATCAGGTCTTAAAATTGACTCATCTGGTAGATTTTTATCATACTAGCAGATAGAGATCAAAACATTTATCATCATCTACCTTTTATAGCTTCTTTTGGAGACTAAAAAGAGCAGAGGTTAATACTAAGTAGATAAATTATTTTTAGAGAAGCTCTCTGCTTTGACTTCATTTGTGTCACTATGTAGTCAAGAAAGACTCTTAACAGTGTGCTTGCAGTCAGCCACTGTAGACCAGCTGCCATTTCTACATGTGAAAAATATGATTTTTTTTCATCTTTTTGTAGGTTTTCCTTCATGCTTATAATGAAAGAATGAGTAATGCATCCTGACCAGCTGCAGGCAGCTTGACATCCAGTTACCAGAGATACAAATTCAACTTTCCACCAGCACGCAGTGCTGTCATTAGCAACACGGTGACTTCAATTTTCTTCCATGCTAACTGTAAAAATTCATACTTATAAAAATATCTTAAGCCAGGAAAAAACCAGATGTAATTACAAGTGACTGCTTCTCTCTGCATGTGTGCACAGTGATTTAAAAGAAAATTTTTTTTACTACTTCTAGCAGGCCAAAAATTATTACTTTGTTCATGATGAATATGAAATTTTTACCTTCCTTGAAAAAAATGCATAATAGGCCAAAGATAACAATCTTGAACATTATGTCATTATTAATGGCATGCCTATGCAGCACAAAAAATTGTATAGATGTAAACAAGCGACATTGAGTGCAAGTACCATACTTTAACATAGGCTTCTATTCTGAGTTTATTATCTATACTAGGAAGCTGTCAATTGGCATGGGTGTAATGTAGATCTAATGCAGACAATTGTTTCAATTAATAGCACTCAGGGTATGAGATGGGATGAATGCTATGTGAAATTAGAGATCTGATTTATCCAACAGCTTTTTTCCTCTCCTGTGTAGTCAAACATAATACACGAATTTATACATAAAGTCAATGCATTGTAGAACAACGTTACATTTTACTGAGCAGTTTTTGCTATTATCTTCTCTTTACCCTTAAATGTATCTTGTTTGCTCTTATAGTACAACTTGAATATTTTTTTATTCACTAAAAACACCATATACAGACTGATATCACAAATAAGATTCACATTATGCTTTTTTAGAGCAAAATTTTCTCTTGCCCTTTCAAGGTCTCTTAGTAGTAACTAAATAACGTCTCAATGTTATTAAATAAAAATCAAAATGCTATTAAATAAATGTACTTTTTAAACATGCAAAATTAATGCCTAGAAAGTGGTAGAACTCTCACTAGTTATTCAAATGAGGAAAAAAACTCAAAAGATGCATCTTCCCTTTCACTGAGGTTAAACGAATGAATTCTAATTTAAAAAGAAAATTTTTATCTTCGTAGTTAATACCTGTCTTCTGTCAGAGGTTTTTCCCTTCCAACTTCATTTCGATCACTAAGTGCTAGATAACTACTTGCTAAATTTTGGGTTGGTTTGTTTTTTTAATGGGGACCTAAGAGACAATACTGTATTTATGGACTTGATTAATATGTTCTCATACTTCTAATCACTGTCTCACCTTTGCTAGACGAAGGTCATAAAATCTTGTAATGTTTAAAACAGCTTAACAGGAAGAAAATTACTTCTTGCTGGTTTGACCAAGTGGGACCAGAGTACTTCATCATAACCTCCAGAGAGATCAAAAGCAAGAGGTCAATGTCACAAATCAAATACAAGCTATGGTTTTCATATTCTTCCTGATTTATGTATTTGCACTGCACTTTTCCCTCATCTTCACAAATCCATAAACAAAAATGCCTTCACACTTCCTGTGAGGGGGAAAGGGAGTGCAGGCTAACCTATCCATCACCTCCTGGCTGTGCAGCTCTTTCTAGACAGCTCTGGCCTCTGACTTCCCCTTCACACAGAGCTGGGATGTCACCCGTGTCCCAGCTTAGCAGCAACTGCTACAGGCAAATGCAACTCCACACACTACTCATGGAGCATCCCCTGAAAGTGACATTGATTTTGTCCTAGTGAGTCCTGCAAAAAAAAAAAAAAAAAAGGATGACAGGCAGCCAGCCAGCAAGAGACAGGTGCTCCCTCACTACTCAGGGAGAATAGAAGTTGTTTTCTGCTTTCCTGGGACTATAATAGCACATGGAGTCCAAAAAATGCAGTGTTTGAACTGCTACTCATGTCTCTTTTCAAAGCACTTCATCTGTGAGGAAAAGTAGTCTCAACAGAGAAAGGGCCACAATCCTGCTTTGGGACAGCAGCCAGCTAAGGTTTGCTCATATTCATAAGCACATGGGAGTGTGCAATCCCACTGATTTTTGTGCATATTCATAAAAAAATAAAAAATGTCACTATTCTCTCTCTTTAAACTTAATTTGTGGTAATTAATTTTTCTGTGCCACACAGGTTTTGGGAAAAACAAAACAATTGGAACAAAATTAAGCATTATTCTCTATTTGAGCTTCTGTGCTGATGAAGAACTCCTGAAGAAAACGTAGACTCCATCAGACTTACGACCTCCTCTATTCACAGCACACTTGAAATGTTCTGAGTGTTTATGTATTACATAAAATCTAAGAACATTTTTTCAGGTTGCTTTTCTGAAATCCCATAAAGGGACACAATGACTGTATTAGCAAGTTGCTATTCTTCTATACTTAGGAAAAAGTAATGTGAGTAGGAGAACTACTTGGTCTACTTTTATCTTGTGTACTGCAAGCAAATTCTATCAGGACAGAGAAAAATCAAGGGGGAGATTTAAGTTTTTAATTTTAAATTTAAATCATATTATACAGATGAAATATAATAACCATAATTAGCTTTAAAATAAGTTCATATGGACATAATAATATATGCTGCACCATAAAGAACTACCAGAAAATTCCCTACTTATATATATGCTATATATGCCATAGTTGAAATTGCTTGCATCTGTAGTCCTCTGAATAAAATAGAAATTACAGAGAAGCATTTAAAAAGCATTTACTTCTAATGGCTTGGAGAAAACTATTTAAAGGAAAGTAGCATCAGAAGTTCTTTGCCTGTCATTGAAGGTCTAAAAATGTAGAGGTTAAAGTCATCAAATTTTATTATTAAACACAAAATAATTATTAAAAATATAATTTCCTTAAGTTTTCTTTTTAATAGTATAAGTGTCTTCATTTAAATCACACAATAGAGTATTTCTGGTTCCACCATTTCATGCTCACTCTCTGGGAATGACAGATATTACTGCTTATTTAAAATTGTCCCTTCTCTCTAAAATGTAGAAAAATGCATCTCTATTACTGTTTGTCTTTTCTTCTGTTAAAATATATGAATTGAGCTAAATACAGGTGGGATTTGGTTTTTTTTGGTTAGGTTTTTTTTTTTGTTTGTTTGGTTGGGTTTTTTGGGGGTTTTTTTTGTGTGTGGTTTTTTGGTTTTTGGTTTTTTTGTTGTTTTTTGTTTGTTTGTTTGTTTTGTTTGTTTGTTTTTGTTTTGTTTGTTTTGTTTGTTTGTTTGTTTGTTTTTGTTTTGTTTGTTTTGTTTGTTTGTTTGTTTGTTTGTTTGTTTTTTTCCTCCTGCATTTTTCCCCTATGCTCTTGCACTTGGCAACTGATCATATTCTCACTTTGTACAAGGCCACCAGTGCCACAAGGTATAGCAAAGACTCCAAAGGACAGTATCATTTGCAACATCATTTGACAAAACTCAGTGCTTTTCATAATTTAGTCAGGTGGCTGTGCTGAATACCTGTTGACAAACAACAAAGATATCTATATCCTCTAGGATCAGTTAGCAATAACTGAAACTTTGGAAAAGGAAAAAAAGTTATTAATGCAAACAATTGACTAATAGTGGTGTGGTTTTAGTATGTGGTTTTCATAATCCTGGAGTTTTCATAATACAATTTAAAGGGTGTCAAATGGGTCATAATTCACAAAAATTAGTTTGTATATGCCATGTAGCAGCCCACAAGGAAGTATTTTCTAAAGGGTCCATGAGTTCCTTTGAAATTATAAAAAATGTGAAAAGCACTGGCTAGATAAATCCACCACTTTCAGTAACTCCTATTACAATGTAGCTATGTAGTTATATTTCTGTCACAGAGCAAACATGGAAAACATGTCCAACAAATTCTGATTGTTTCATAACAATTAAAATGCATCATTGACAGCAAGGATGAAGAATTACCAGGCCATGGAGCCAACAGGTTGTTACATTCTATTGTGGTTAATCAGGTTATTGAAGACTATAAATATTCATTGTAAAAGTGAACCTGCAGTCACACGTACAAAGTTACTAAATGTGTGCATTTGTATGGTCATTGTTAGTTAGCATTGACACTTTTGGCAGGTCTGTCTGAAGTAGGATTTGACAAACTTGTCTTTACTCAGTTGCAACCGTTACATTTTATTAAAAAAATTCTTGTTCTACCCATAACTTCAGTGCATATCTGGCTGTACCAAAAACAATTGAGAAACATACTATTTGTGAAATAAAAAATGTATTAAACTATACTATTCTTCTCCCTTCAGGTCTCCATGACTTATCAAAACACTTACTCCGATTCTAAAACACTAAATATTGGGTTATTTGGGAATTAATAGGTGCCTTTCTTTTATCTCCCTTTGGACAAAGAAGGGCTGTGGATGTCATTCATTTGTTCTGTAGGGCTTTTGACATGGTTTCTCACAACATCCTTGTCTCCAAATTGGAGGGAAAAGGATTTGATGGGTGGAGCATGGTGGATAAGGAATTGCCTAGATGGTTGCCTCCAGAGAGCAGTGTTCAACAGCTCAATGTCCAGTGATGAGTGGTGTCCCTCAGGGGTCCATGCGGGGGCCAGCTCTGTTTAGCATCCTCATTGATGATATAATGGCATTGAGTGCACCCTCTCTAAATTTGCAGATGACACCAAATTGAGTGGTGCTGTTGACACTCCTGAAGGATGGGGTGCCATCCAGAGGGGCCTGGGCAACCTGGGGGACTGGTCCCATGGGAATTTTTTGTGGTTTAACAAGACCAAGTTCAAGGTGCTGCACCTGGGTCAAGGTAACCCTCTGTATCAACACAGGACCAGGGATGACAGATCAAGAGCAGAGTTGTGAGAAGGACTTGGAGGTGAAATGTAAAAGCTTCTGCATTAATTCTCATTGTTATATGTTCTGTTCATATCATACAAAAACATTTCTTCCCTTTACAGCTGCTCAGTAATCTGCAGAGGCACAAAGTTTTCACCATTAGTATGCAGCTATAGTACATCAGTTAAAAAAATTCCCAGTATAAATACTGTAAACCATAAACACTTATGAATAATTCTGAAGGTTGAAGAGTTTATATGCAAATAAGAAAAAATGCTAATTGCTCAGTTTTTAAATTAAGATATTTCCAAGATTCTGATCTCTACGTTTTAGTGCTTCTTTCATTCTACTCTTCTTATGTTCCAGGCTGCATCCTGTAATTTAATCTGATATGCATATAACACAGGTTTAGGCCAGAATATGTTTTATGTGGGAACTTTAAAAGGCAGATGTGGTGATCCATGGAGAAACAATGTGGGTAAGACTGCAGTGCACAACACTTTGCATTTCAGACAGCTTATTTTCCCTCAAATTTTAAAAAATATTGCAGCCAAAAAAGTGCAATCTTAGTAGATACCCCCAACACCAAATATAAAATTTGCCCATAATGTAACTTAAGCAGAGACCAAACATCAAGAAGCATAGCTTTTGAAGCTTCGTAACCCTATACTAGTTCAGGAGGCTGTTTTACAGGGCTACTGCCTTCTGTCTATACTTTATATGTATCATAAACAGTGCTGTTACATAATTCTGCTTTCAGGTAGCTGTGGGAAGCTCACTGATTTTCTTTTTCAAGATACAAATCCACAGCAGGTCACAGAACCTTAATAGTCTTGGAAATAGAAGCCTTAGGTTTCTATGTTCTGCAAACTCTTTGAATCATGGCCAGCCAAGAATGGAGGCTGTTGCAGGTGATTTCTGTTAAACTAGGAGATCAGCTGGGGAAATTACTTTTGACAGAGCTGTTTTGCCACAAAGTAGGCAAAACTATGTTCTAATTTGTGGCACATAGCTGGAATCAGCATTTAGGTTACAAAGCCTTGCTTAAGCAAAACCTTGGAGCAAAGAAACTCCAGTCTTTCAGGACTAGACTGTCTTCTATGTCAGCTGGCATATTTCTCCACTTGTGCTGATCCTTTCTACTTCATGTCCATAAATAAGGCCTTTACAAAATAGTAAAGACTGGCCAAACTTTTTTCAACTATGTCTTGTGCTTTCTTGGAGGATGGCAGAGAGAAGTTGGAGCAGATAGTTTGTGTAGTCAGAACTGACTTATTTTCTACAACTATTTTAAGATGAGAAGTAGCTATCACTATTTCCCAAGAATACTCTACCAATCCGACAACAGTGCAAGTATCCTTTATTCTCTGCCACAAGCCATACCATGGAGATTATCCTAGTTACAATTATGTTGTACTCACTCTGTATAAGAAGAGGCCTTGACCATACAAAAACACAACTGAAGTATGAAGTAGTCTTTCATTTCAGTGGTATTTATTGCATTTCTAATTGTATTTACTTTTTTATTATTAATTACAATTTAATGTGTAATGAAGAAGTTAAATTTCATTTTTTTCACTGATACATAACAGGCATTTCTATCTTTGGTACTAAGAAAGCCTCACAAACAGAGCTGGAGGAAATAAGCAAGATGATCTTTATGAAGCAAAACTAGGTTTGCATTTAGCAAACACACTGATAAGGTGCTTAGAGTTTTCAAAATGAACTACAGACACTTGGCTTCTCAGCAAAACACAGATAAAACACACAAAGCAAGTGTGAATATTTGTTACAAGTTTTAAGATGCGTGCAATAACTTGCACGTTCAAGAAGGGACTGAATTTTGTACTTTCTTTTTATACAGGCTTAAACAGAGATATCAATCAAGTTTCTGAAGCATTTAAAAAAACCTGTAACCATTTAAATAAATAAAATTCAAGCTGAATGCTAAGTCAACAAAGAGAAGAGAGCATTCACTGTGTTACCTGGCAGTCTATTATCTACTTGTTCCTTCTTTCTTCTATTGCACGCAGACAAAATGTATTTTTGTCAGCCAGAGTGAATGTACAGGACAAATAGTTACCTCAGATCCCAGCTGTTAAACAATTTTTTCACAAGAGATGACATGTCTTTTGAGGTGTCACATATGGAACTTTATAAAACTGTCCTGCTGCAAGCAGTGATTTGTCCAGCATATCTGACAATATCCCTTTCTTCAAAGGGATTGTAACAGACAAAGTGAAAAACACATGTACATACAAATATTACTGGCAGTTCAAGGAAACATAGGAATTTGAGTCTGGCCTGCCAACGTCTGTTTCTTGCACTCTGCACTTTAGGGCTTCACAAAGTTGTCTCCAGTTCATCTAAACAAAAATTCCAGAATACTTTATAATGACAGTGATTTTAGGACACTGGCAATACTCTTGATGTCTCTTGTTCTGTTCTAGTGATAGGTTTTTTAATATTTCACAAACAGTATGTGATAAGAAGCACTTGTTGTCTCTTTTCTACAAGCACAATTTCTGTAAATCCTTCTGTTTTAGAGATGATTTTCGATTACAGAGGACAAGATGTAAAAATTGCCCTTTTTCCCCCCAATAGCTGCCAGAGAGCTTTGATTGCAACTTTATACCATGCCTCTTCCACATCCTGCAGTTCCAACCAAGGTTGCAAAAAGATGATTAAATAACTCATGCAATGCAAAATGCTATCCCATATTTTCTTCAGAAACACAGTACAAATAATCTCAAGAGCACCAAGAGGACAAGAGTGATTACTTGAATTTCAGTAACAGGAAATGATAAAATGACTAAATGTTAAACTAAAATTAGATCTAAAACATCCTCCCTCCTCTTACTCAGGAGAAAATCTACATCATCTACCCTTGAATCCTCGTGGTCCTTTAACCAATACTGAACAAAAATCTCCTCTCAGTATTCAATTCAAATAAAGAGTAAATCTTCTCATATCTTATATGAGAAGACTGTTTCAACATCGAGTTATCTTTCCCAAGCTGGGTAAAGATAACTTCAAAGAATTTTAAGGAATTAAACCAACTAGAATGGGTTTTATTTCATTCTGGGGTAAAGTGCATCCACATGCATCTGATTTTAAAGGAAATATTTTTATTTATCTCCTACATATGGGAAAAAGCGCATTAAATATCTTGATGTAGAAATGATTACAGTTATGGCTAACAATAGAACTGCCTCGTTACAAAGCACAATAGTGGAACCTGTTGGCTTCATTTTTATGACTAAAAACCACTAAGCATTTCAAATGCATTTGGAAACAGAACAGGAATGGAGCTTTCAGAATCCTTGCATCTAATCCTACACCATTGTTAATGAAAAGCATTACTCACTTCCTGATCTGTATTTCTAGTATAGCTTCTAATCAGTCTGTGAATACACATAGAAATTTGTCCATCATCTGTATGGAAATGTTTTCTGCAACAGCATCTTATAGACAAACGCAAAACTGACATCCAACCAATCAACCATACATATTTAAAGCAGCAGCTGAAACTTCATAAGCATTTAAGAAAAGAAATTGCAGAAAAAGCACAAACATTATCACTTTCCTGGAGATTAAAACCAAAAATACCATGCACTAGTTTATCAGTTTACCTCATATACTTATAGGGAACATCTAGAGATTATATTGTAAAGATTGACAATCATAAACCAACATGGTAATTGAAATTTCTCTGTCAAGAAATTTTCATCTACAAATGTCTTCCCAATTTACATGCTTGGGGTGGAGAAATAACAAATAAGCCTGTAAAATTTCCAGAAGATGGAAATGGTTTTAAATTGCCACATTTAGTACGATGGCTCTTCTTGCAGGGTGCTCTCCAATGGCTAAAATACTGGAAGAAGAAGATTTCCACGTGTAATGTGTCCCCACATCACCTTCAGCGAAAATTGATCACATATGTTGTTTTGATGTTATGCTTAGGCTGATCAGACACTTTTTGTTTCTAAATATCATTAAGCATCCAAACATTATTTAAATTTCTTTTTACGTATATACCACCTATATATAATTTCAGTGAATTTTTATATAAATTTTAGTTTAAAGGGTTTAAAATTCTACAGTTTTACCTCATCTTAATTATTTATCCCAATATATAAAGGGACAAGAAGTTTCTAACACTATAGTTTGCAAATATTTCCTTAAGGAACCTCTCGACTTTCCTTCATACACTTAGAACCTCGTAACAACAGGAAAAAAACCACAAGAACTATGATAATCTCACTGTTTATTTAATGAAAAGACTGCATGCTAGCAACACAGGAGCACACGTGCAATAAATCAGTGAGTTCCACTTCAGATAAAAATAAAATGCCTTTCTGTGTCCCAAATTCTGCTTTAACAAAAAGTGATCCAGAGGACCAAAAGTAATTTCACAAAAGCTTGAATAAAGAATTGATGCTATCTCTTGTTTTTTTCCCTTTTCCTATCTAAACATAAATATAATTTATCTTCTGTGTCACACATTCTTGTTGCCATACACAGGAAATTAGCCTCCCTTGGAATTCATATTTGAGAGTTATCAGAAACCCAGGAGTTCAGACACATCAGTAAATTACATCTCAAACCATACTGAGGCTGGCATGGGATGTAGAAAGACAAAGCGGATCAAGTTTCTTGATTAGGTTGCACACTACTTAAAACATTTCAAAAGGTAGATTTCACTAATGTGTGAAATAAGTTACAGTAATGGTTTAATTTAGAAAAGTCAGCAAGTGTTCCTGGCCAAAAGCACTTTTTTTTTTTTT
>VWYO01000074.1:380-14182 GCA_013400275.1 Rhadina sibilatrix | reverse complement strand
GTTTTTTTTTTTTTTTTCTCCCCAGAGTGTCTCCAGGGGATGAACCTGGCAGGGCAGGTTCGCAGCTGAGCTCCTCCTCGAGCAGCTCAGGGCAGCATTTGAACGGTCAGGGCATCCCACTGCCTGCAGGGCTGGGGTGTCCCAGGAGCAGCAGCCACCCCTGGCACACCCCCGGCTCTGTCCCCACTAACCCGGCCCTGGGGGGGACACTGCAGCGCTCTGGGCTGGGCCCATGGGGAGCTCCAGGGCTGCAGATGCTCCCCCAGAGCACAGGAGACTCCAGGTGATCCCCCAGAAAAACGCCTTAGGGAGGGAGAAGCTGGAGCCTGGGTCAGGCAGGGGCAGGGAGATCCCCAGCCCCCGTGTCCCCCAGAGCCAGGAAAGTCCTCCCCCAGCTCTCCCTCAGCCCATGGGAGGGCATTTTTGGGGACAGAATGAAGTGCCTGGATGGGGTGACTTTTCCAGCAGCCTCAGGCAGGACCTGCCACCCCCTGTCCTGTTACACAGAACCTGGGAGCTCCCAAACCACTCCTGCTCTTTTGGAGCCTGAATCCTTTGTGAGCCCTCAGAGCAGAAAAAAAAAAAAAAAAAAAAAATCAGAGGGAATTGAATTTTTGAATTTCTCTCCAAGAAAGTGCCCGGGCGCTCCTGAGCCAGGAGCTGCTCCCAGTTCCCTGCTGGCAATTCCTGATGCAGGAGCTGGGGGTTCAGATGCCATGGGCAGTGTCCCAAAGCTGCAGCTCACCTGTGTCACAGCAAAAAGAGACAGCCAGCTTAGCTGAGTGGCCAAAATTTATGAAGGAACTAAAGCAGTTCGCTGTAGAGACAATTTAAGTGATTGATTTCCCAGCAGGAAGGATGATGGGGCAGGGATTTTCCTCAATCAGGGACTCTTGGAGGACTCAGGTCGTGGAGAGCTGGGCCAGAGCCCTGAGGGACCTCGTGGGTGATTTGTGCCCGGGGCAGCACCTGTCACTGGGCCTGAACTGCCTTTACCTATGGAGGCCCAAAGAGTTTGATCTGGGTTATTTATAGGAGCTGCTAAAAATGTGCCAGGATGTGCCAGGAGGGGCTGCTCCTCCTGTCCCCACGGCCAAGGGGCTGATCCTGGGGTGGGGGTCAGGGTTAGGGACCCTCGCTGTGGGACTGGGCTCGCTGGGGACTGAGGGTGCTGGGCTGAGCCCTCACAGAGCCCGGGCTTGGCTTTGGGGATTTGGGAAGCCACCAGAGATGCCGGTGGCTGATCCCGGTGTGGACAGGGGCTCGGCCCTGCCCCTGCTCCCTGGAGCCATCCCATCCTCTCTGGGTGGGCTCACAGCAGGACCAAGGGCTGCAAAAAGCCCCAAAAATCCCCGTGCCAGGAGCAGCACCCCCTTTGAGCCTCCCAGGCGTGAGCCCAGGCAGCGCTGCCCTGCCCCAGCAGCTCCCTGGGTGGCTCCCGGTGGCTCGGTGGCTCCGGAGGGGACCCGGGCAGCAGCGGGGCTGGGGCTGCTCGCCGCCGGGACAGGAATGAGCAGAGTCATGGGGCTGCGGAAACCCGAGCCCGGCGCTGATCGCTGGTGGCAGCTGGAGGCAGAGCCACCTCCGGCCGCGGGGACAGCGCTGGGGACCGCGGCGGCAGCGCCCGGGGCAAACGCGGCCCTGGGCAGCACGGAGGGTGGGACAGCAGCGTCCGGGGGCAGCCTGTGAGCCTGGAAACACATCATCATCATCATCATCATCATCATCATCATCACGGCATGATTGTAGGATTTTATCGCTTTTATCCTGCTTTTATCGTGCTTTTATCGCTTTTATCGTGCTTTTATCGTGCTTTTATCGAAGAGCTCTGGGAATCGGGGGTACGGACCCAAATCTGACTCTGACGTGGGTTCCAGATGAACATGTTTTATACCTTTTCTATTATATACCACATATTAATTATTAAACCCATACTGTTCTATGGTACGCATTGATCCTATCCAAGCATGAATTCCTGTCGTTTCCATCAGGGCCCCCCAAACATCCTTTCTCATGATCCTTATTGCCATCACATCCTTTCTCATGATCCTTATTGCCATCACATCGTTTCTTGTGATCCTTATTGCCATCACATCGTTTCTCATGATCCTTATTGCCATTACATCGTTTCTTGTGATCCCCCTCCTGTCAGGCAGTTGAGGAGAGCCAGAGGGACCCCCCTGAGCCTCCTTCCCAGCTCCAGATGGGAATGGGGCTCTGGGAGGAGCAGGAACCCACGGGGCATTCCCTGTGTGCCATAACCCTCCCCGCCAGCTCGAGACTTCTGCCACAAACCCATTGGCCAAAACCCCGCTGAGACCCGGCCACCAAGGGTCCCCGGGGTGTCCCCGGGTGGGTTGTCAGCCCCTTGTCCCCGCAGGCTGGGCGTGGGCGGCCCGGAAGCAGAATGAGAGGATGGCCGGCCTGCCGCACATCCCGGGCCCCGAGAACCTGCGCCCCTTCACGCCGGCCTCGCTGGCCGCCATCGAGCAGCGCAGGGCCGAGGCCGAGGCGCTGCGGCTGAAGCGCCAGACCGTGGAGATGCCCGAGGAAGAGGAGGTCAAGCCCAGCAGCGACCTGGAGGCCGGCAAGAACCTGCCCCTCATCTACGGTGACCCGCCCCTGGAGCTCATCGGGACACCCCTGGAGGACCTGGACCCCTTCTACAAGGACAAGAAGGTGAGGGCCGGAGCTTTGCCCCTGGTAGGCTGTCACAAAAGAAACGAGGCTCACAGGCTGAGGTGTCCAAGGCAAAAAAAGAGGGGCAGTTCATTTACAGACCTCAGCATTGACAGAATTCCAGCAGTGACCATGGATTGGAGGAGGAAAATTGTCCTCTCCAACCACACTGGCCAACCCAACAGCCCATCAATTCTTTCCTCCTTATGAGAAGAATGCGAACGTGAAAGGACAGGTACAACCATGGGTTGTTTATGTGAAAATCATGAGAGACTCCATTGCAAAAGGTAAATACAGAAGGCTGAAGTAGAACTTCAGAAAAACTTAAAAACAACAGAGGAGAACAGAGAAAACCCAGGGCAACAGCAGGCTTGGCCTTAGGTGTAAGTCCCAAGCAAAAGACCCAAGCAGGGACCTCCTGTGCTTTCCACCTGAGCCCATCCTGGTGATCCACCACCCCAGGCCGCTGTGGTTGCTTCTCTTCCAAGCCTTTGGAGCTCCAAACAGGCAGAGATGTCCCCTCTGAAGGCAGCCCTTGGTCTGTGGTGTTTTAGGGGGTGCAGAAGGACTTAACCCCCGCCTCTCTTTTCTCCACAGACGTTCATAGTCCTCAACAAGGGCAAGTCCATCTTCCGCTTCTCGGCCACCCCTGCCCTCTACATGCTGGGGCCCTTCCACCCCATCCGCAGAGGAGCCATCAAAGTCCTCATCCATTCATATCCTTCATCTCTGGGATGCTGCTCCACGGCCAGGGCAATCCCTGGCGCTCAGAGTCCAATCAGCCCCAGGAGAGGGACGAGGGAAGGGGTTCCTGAGGGGGTGGTGGGGAAAGCCCCTGGGCCCCCAGCAGAGCCAGGAGCTGCTGTGCAGTGCCTCAGCCCCAGGAGCAGGTGCTTGGTGGGCACCTTGGGGGCACCACGAGCTCGGTCTAGGTTGGAGAAGGGAGGAATCGGTTTGGATGGAGAAGGGAAGAAGCCCAAGTGGTGAAGCTTCCTAGGGAGAGGTTGAAGGGTTTTGAGGTCAGGGTCCCATGGGCCATCTGGTCCCACTGGGAAGGGGGTGATCAGGGGAGCTCCAAGGAGGCTTTGGGAGAGGGAAGCAGAGGAACAGGGACAGAGAGGGAAAGGCAGGAAAGGAGCCCAAGATCATGAGGGGCATTGCAGGGTGGGGTGGAAGCGATCCCAGCAGGGCTCTGGAGGAAGTGGGGGTTCATGGCCATGAGGGAGGAGCAAAAGAGGGAGGTTTTGCAGCAGAGGGGTCTAAGCCTAAGAGTTAGAACTTTCTAGAAAGAGGTTGAAGGCTTCTGAGGTCTGGAGGGACTATGAAAGGGAGGGAAAGCTGCATCCCAAGGTGATGAAGAGGAAGGAGCACAGGAGGCAGAAAGGGAGGCAAAGCCAGCAGCATAGAGCTGGGAAGGGGAGCAGAAAGGAAGGGAAGGGGCTGGGACCATGCACGGGAGAGGAAGAGAGGGAAGTGTGAGCACAGGACTGAGGCAGGAGAGCAGGGCGGGGTGAGGGACCAAGGAGGCCTCCAGGACAAGAGGAACAGGGACACTTGGCTCCCTGGCCGTGGGAAGCGGGGATCCAGGCACCACCCAGAGCATTTGTCCTTGACTAAGGTTTAAATTATTCAGCATGTTCATCATGATCACCATTTTAACCAACTGCGTGTTTATGACGATGAGCAACCCCCCGGCGTGGTCCAAGAACGTGGAGTGAGTCCTGAGACCTCCCCCGGCCACGGGGACAGCCCAGCTGGGCCATGACCCTCAGGAGGGACACGACGGGGGTTGGGAGATGGGGATGCAGGCACCCTTCAGAGCAGGAGAGGTGTCACTGGGAGGTGCTGGTGGCCCTCAGAAGGGACGTCCACACACTCCATAGGGCATTGAAGAGTGAGAATGTTTTAGAGCTGCCCAAAATCTGGTGTGATCCCCAAGTCTGGAGAGCCCTGAAGGGCAGGTTGGGCTGGGGTGGGTCAGTACTGTCAGTCTGGAGAGGCTGAGCTGATCCAGCTGTCCAGGGACCATGGACAACCCCAGGGAGAGGGGAAATGCAGCATTTTCTGCTGTGGTTCTGCACAGTCAGGTCTCAGCAGGACTTTACAGAGAGCCTGGGGGTGGTGGGACATCAGCAGGGACAGAGGTGTTGCAGAAGGGTCACCAGAGAGACTGGTACCTCGAGATGGCCCAACTCACCTTACAAGGTGAGGCGAAAACCTCACGCAGTGCTGAAGCACCCCAAAAACCCATCAGCCCCCAAACTCAGCTCCTCAAGATATTCCCCCTGGAAGGGCTGGACAAAGCCTTGGGCCTGGGCAGGTGTGACCAGTCCCGTTTCAGGTACGCCTTCACTGGGATCTACACCTTCGAGTCTCTCATCAAGATCCTGTCCAGAGGCTTCTGCATCGACGACTTCACATTCCTGCGGGACCCGTGGAACTGGCTGGACTTCATGGTCATCTCCATGGCGTGAGTCCGGCGGGGTGGGGAGGACAGGGGGGACGCTTGGAGGAAGGTGGAGTGTTCCAGGCAGAGCCCCTGGAGCTCTCCCCTCTCCTGTCCCGCAGCTACATTACCGAGTTCGTGGACCTGGGGAACATCTCCGCTCTCAGGACCTTCCGTGTCCTCCGTGCCTTGAAAACCATCACGGTGATTCCAGGTGGGACTTAGGGAAGGGGCCTCCCCTCCGTGCCTTCCCCTGAGCTCAGCTGTTCCCACCATTCCCAGCAATTCCCAGTTCTTTTGGCAGCTCCAAGAGAAAGCAGAGGAAACGAGGTGTTCGATAAATTTTCCGCAAAATTTGGCTTTTGGGTCAGGTCCTGCTGGTTTTACATCTCGAAATCAGCTGCACTCCTCAGGTTGTTTGGCAGCCCCTGAATGGGGCAGATGTGGTGTTTTTAAGGCTCCTGGGAGATGAATTAAGGGAATTTGTGCTCCCAGTGGATTTATGGGTTTGATAGACCAAACCTCTCCGTTTTTGAAGCTAAGGGCTCATTTTTGTGCCCATCGTTGGCTGTGCCGATGCTGAGGCTGAGGTATTTAACAGGTATTGGTTTAACATCAGCTGAAACATCCAGACCCGTGTGGGGAGCACCTTATCAGATCCTTCTGATTGCTGATGTCCAAGTTGGACACCATTTCAACACCGTGCTTTCAACACCCGGTGCAAGCACACAGAAATCCAAAGCGTGAGATTGAACTGAAAATGAAAATTCCTTGTGGTGAATAAATCCTTGTGGTGCTCCTGCAGGCTGCAGATAGTGAGGGTTCACATCTGAATGTTTATTTTCCTTCATCCAACAGGCTAAAAATTGCACTGAGCAAAATGCAAACTGCTGCTTCTTTCTGGAATGACATCCCCAAGGGCTCTGCAGAAATAGCAGTGGCAAAAAAAAATGAGCGGGTTTAGAACATCTGACCTCGGTCAGGCCCTTGGAGAGCAGGATTTTACCTAAATAGTTTGGGGAACGAGGAGCTGGCAGGAGGACCGGGCTAAAAATCATTTCCTTGGAGAATTTCTCCGTGTGAGAAAGCTCCGGGCTCGGAGAAGCTCTAAAGATGAACATTGGGATGTCCCAGCACTGCCCATCATCCATGTAGACCTTGGCTGGCAGGAACTCCATCCTCCACGGAAAAATCCCACTGAGGGTCTGTGGATGAGCCTCCTCTGGGGAGGGAATGGTGACGTTGGGGGCAGAGATGAGTTAACCCAGATGCAGGTGTCACTTTGTCACTTTTGCTTGGGCACACTGGGGATTTTCCAGCTCGAGGGGATCAGGATGAGGGGTCTGGCTGGGACAGCAGTTAGACCACAGAGGCTTTTCTGGAGCTGGGAGAGGGCGCACAGCATCATCCAGCTGGGTCAGCAAAGAGCTCCCCCACGTCCCACTCTAAAGTGGTTCAGTACCAAAAAAAAATAAAAAAGCCAGATGGCTGGATTCAGGGAGAAAAGAAAATCCAAAGGAATTGATGGCTGCCAGGCTGGGATGGGCTTTGGTTTGGAGATCCCGAGGCTGGGGTGGGGAAGTCACCAGCACTAACCCAAGGGTGACAGTTCTGGGGGGCCCAGCCCTGTGTGGGGACAGAGCTGGGGTGCGATGAGGCCTGAACTCGGTGGTGACACACGTCCCCAGCAAAGCCAGCACCTTCTGGGGGCAGCACAGCCTGCCCCCCACAATTAACAAACGAGCAATCAGCTCAGCAGTGCCGCCTCCCCCCCACCCAGGGCTGAAGACCATCGTGGGGGCTCTGATCCAGTCGGTGAAGAAGCTCTCGGACGTGATGATCCTCACGGTGTTCTGCCTGAGCGTCTTCGCCCTCATCGGCCTCCAGCTCTTCATGGGCAACCTCCGGCAGAAGTGCGTGCGCTGGCCGCCCCCCAACAGCACCTTCCTGGAGGATCTGGGGCTGGACAACGACACCTCGGCCAACTCAACCTTCTACGGCTTCCTGGACGACTTCACCGGGAACTTCACCGGGAACTTCACCGGGAACTTCACCAGCAACAGCACCTTTGACTTCGAGGCCTACATCAGCGATGAAGGTAAAGCTCCTGCAGCCCCTTCTCCCCTGCCCCCTCACCCTGGCTGGCTCCTCAGCCCCCTGCTCGTCCTGGCCGCTCCAAGGTTTGCTCACATGGACCTTCCTGCCGAGGCTGGTGGGTGGAATGGGCTGTGCACCCTCACAGAAGGGACAGGCGGGATCAAATCCCCCTGCACAGGAAAAACGAGCTCCACCTGGGCAAGATGAGCTCTTCCAGGAAGGTCTCACAACAGGAGAGGTTTGGATGGACCAATGTCTCCATCTCCCTCACCTGCTGGTCAGGGCCAGTGTCCCACTGGGGTGAGACAGCAAGGAGACCAAACCCTTGAGGAGTAGCTGGAACTTTGGGTGGAAAACCAGTGGAAAAGATGCAGGAATGACATTTTTAACCCACTTTTCACAATCCGGAACCTTCTCCAGGTACCACAGAGCCCAATTTTATGCAACAGCACAAAAGCCCCAGGAGGGGAGACAGGGATGGGGAGGTGAGACCAGCACAGGTCCTCAGGAAGGTCTAAGGTGCTCCTTTCTTACCCCTTCTTTGAAAACTTTGCCCAAAGCGTGGTGAGGTTTTTTCTTCAGTTTTGAGTTTTTAATCTCCATAAAAATGTAAAAATCTCAGCAAATCTGCCTGGTAGAGCTGCAGTGTGCCCCACAGGGACTCTCCACATCTCATTCAGGATGCTCAGCAGAGCCCAGAAGGCCGGGCTGGGTCTCAGCTGAGCTGACTGGCCCAACAATCAGCTCCAGGGCTCATTACAGGAAGGTTTTGGTAGGGGGCAAGTCCAGTCCATAGGATCTGATGAGCTCCATGCCCATGGCCACTGCCCATGGGTGCAGCAGAGCAGCTGCTGGGGCCAGGCCACAACCCTGGAACTGCACAAAGAGGGTATTTCCTCCCTGAGCCCACACAGGACAAGGAGAAGCCTGATGGCACAAAGGCAGGCAGAGCCAGNATGTTTATTTTCCTTCATCCAACAGGCTAAAAATTGCACTGAGCAAAATGCAAACTGCTGCTTCTTTCTGGAATGACATCCCCAAGGGCTCTGCAGAAATAGCAGTGGCAAAAAAAAATGAGCTGGTTTAGAACATCTGACCTCGGTCAGGCCCTTGGAGAGCAGGATTTTACCTAAATAGTTTGGGGAACGAGGAGCTGGCAGGAGGACCGGGCTAAAAATCATTTCCTTGGAGAATTTCTCCGTGTGAGAAAGCTCCGGGCTCGGAGAAGCTCTAAAGATGAACATTGGGATGTCCCAGCACTGCCCATCATCCATGTAGACCTTGGCTGGCAGGAACTCCATCCTCCACGGAAAAATCCCACTGAGGGTCTGTGGATGAGCCTCCTCTGGGGAGGGAATGGTGACGTTGGGGGCAGAGATGAGTTAACCCAGATGCAGGTGTCACTTTGTCACTTTTGCTTGGGCACACTGGGGATTTTCCAGCTCGAGGGGATCAGGATGAGGGGTCTGGCTGGGACAGCAGTTAGACCACAGAGGCTTTTCTGGAGCTGGGAGAGGGCGCACAGCATCATCCAGCTGGGTCAGCAAAGAGCTCCCCCACGTCCCACTCTAAAGTGGTTCAGTACCAAAAAAAAATAAAAAAGCCAGATGGCTGGATTCAGGGAGAAAAGAAAATCCAAAGGAATTGATGGCTGCCAGGCTGGGATGGGCTTTGGTTTGGAGATCCCGAGGCTGGGGTGGGGAAGTCACCAGCACTAACCCAAGGGTGACAGTTCTGGGGGGCCCAGCCCTGTGTGGGGACAGAGCTGGGGTGCGATGAGGCCTGAACTCGGTGGTGACACACGTCCCCAGCAAAGCCAGCACCTTCTGGGGGCAGCACAGCCTGCCCCCCACAATTAACAAACGAGCAATCAGCTCAGCAGTGCCGCCTCCCCCCCACCCAGGGCTGAAGACCATCGTGGGGGCTCTGATCCAGTCGGTGAAGAAGCTCTCGGACGTGATGATCCTCACGGTGTTCTGCCTGAGCGTCTTCGCCCTCATCGGCCTCCAGCTCTTCATGGGCAACCTCCGGCAGAAGTGCGTGCGCTGGCCGCCCCCCAACAGCACCTTCCTGGAGGATCTGGGGCTGGACAACGACACCTCGGCCAACTCAACCTTCTACGGCTTCCTGGACGACTTCACCGGGAACTTCACCGGGAACTTCACCGGGAACTTCACCAGCAACAGCACCTTTGACTTCGAGGCCTACATCAGCGATGAAGGTAAAGCTCCTGCAGCCCCTTCTCCCCTGCCCCCTCACCCTGGCTGGCTCCTCAGCCCCCTGCTCGTCCTGGCCGCTCCAAGGTTTGCTCACATGGACCTTCCTGCCGAGGCTGGTGGGTGGAATGGGCTGTGCACCCTCACAGAAGGGACAGGCGGGATCAAATCCCCCTGCACAGGAAAAACGAGCTCCACCTGGGCAAGATGAGCTCTTCCAGGAAGGTCTCACAACAGGAGAGGTTTGGATGGACCAATGTCTCCATCTCCCTCACCTGCTGGTCAGGGCCAGTGTCCCACTGGGGTGAGACAGCAAGGAGACCAAACCCTTGAGGAGTAGCTGGAACTTTGGGTGGAAAACCAGTGGAAAAGATGCAGGAATGACATTTTTAACCCACTTTTCACAATCCGGAACCTTCTCCAGGTACCACAGAGCCCAATTTTATGCAACAGCACAAAAGCCCCAGGAGGGGAGACAGGGATGGGGAGGTGAGACCAGCACAGGTCCTCAGGAAGGTCTAAGGTGCTCCTTTCTTACCCCTTCTTTGAAAACTTTGCCCAAAGCGTGGTGAGGTTTTTTCTTCAGTTTTGAGTTTTTAATCTCCATAAAAATGTAAAAATCTCAGCAAATCTGCCTGGTAGAGCTGCAGGGTGCCCCACAGGGACCCTCCACATCTCATTCAGGATGCTCAGCAGAGCCCAGAAGGCCGGGCTGGGTCTCAGCTGAGCTGGCTGACCCAACAATCAGCTCCGGGGCTCATTACAGGAAGGTTTTGGTCGGGGGCAAGTCCAGTCCATAGGATCTGATGAGCTCCATGCCCATGGCCACTGCCCATGGGTGCAGCAGAGCAGCTGCTGGGGCCAGGCCACAACCCTGGAACTGCACAAAGAGGGTATTTCCTCCCTGAGCCCACACAGGACAAGGAGAAGCCTGATGGCACAAAGGCAGGCAGAGCCAGGGAGGATCCAGGAAGCTCCAGAAGTCCTGGGAGGGCCGTGCTGGGTGATGCCCAGGTCTGGATCCAGCTGCCCTCTGCCCTGTCCAGGTGTGGCTGTCTGCAGGTGCTCCCCTGTGTCCCTGGGGCAGGTGAGCTGTGGTGACACTGCTCAGCAGCTCCTGTGGCTCTGGATTTGTGCTGGAGCTGTAAGGAGGAGCTTTAAGGAGCCCTGGTCTGTGATGGGAGCAGCAGGAGAAGGTGTAGCCATGGAGCAGGAGCAGCTTCCCCAGGTTTTTCTGGAGCTCCTGCAGTGCCCCATGCTTGGTGCTTCCCTGATTTCCCAGGAGAACAGGCCAGCCCTTGATCCTTTGGCCTCATGTTGGCCCATTTTCCAGGTGGCCTGGCCCTGGCCAGATCCAGAGCTGTTTCCAGGCTCGGGAGGGACCTGGTTGGATTGATGAAACAATCCCAGGAGCTCCCTGAGACAGAGCCAAGACAAACAGCAAAGTCAACAGAGAGCAGACACCCACGCGCCCAACACTGGGAGTCAGCAAATTCCCCCCGGGACTCAAGGAATTTCCTTGACAGCAAGTGGCACCCAAGAGTTCTAAAATCAACGTTTGTGCTTATTTATTTAATGACTAATTAATCAATCAATCAATTAATTAATTAATTTTTATTCCTTGCTCTTCCCCCACCTGCAAAGCCAATTACTACTTCCTGGAGGGAGCCCTCGACGCCCTGCTCTGCGGGAACAGCAGCGACGCTGGGTGAGTGAGACCCCCTCCCTCTGCACCCCGGGGAGGGGACAGGGAGCTGGCACAGCCCGTGGGACCCCTGAGGCTTGGGATGGGGCAGGGCTGGGGCTGGGAATGTGGCTCTGCAGGGGATCAGTCCAGGAACCCCAATGGATCAGCTTGGGGACCATCCTGAGGGTATCAGTTGGATCATCCTGAGGGTATCAGCTCAAGGGGGTATTGATCCAGGCATCCCAGCTGTGCCAGCTTTGGGGCATCAGCTGGAGCATCCTGAGGGTATCAGTTGGATCATCCCAATGGTGTCAGCTTGAGGGGTTATTGATCGAGGCATCCCAGCTGTGCCAGCTTTGGGGCATCAGCTGGAACATCCCGAGGGTATCAGCTTGAGGGGGTATCAGTCAGGGCATCCCAATTGCACCAGCTTTGGGGCATCAGCTGGATCATCCTGAGGGTATCAGCTCAAGGGGGTATTGATCCAGGCATCCCAGCTGTGCCAGCTTTGGGGCATCAGCTGGAGCATGCTCAGGGTATCAGCTCGAGGGGTTATTGATCCAGACATCCCAGCTGTGTCATCTTTGGGGCATCAGCTGGATCATCCTGAGGGTATCAGCTCGAGGGAGTATTGATCCAGGCATCCCAGCTGTGTCATCTTTGGGGCATCAGCTGGAGCATGCTCACAGTATCAGCTTGAGGGGTTATCAGTCAGAGCATCCCAATGGTATCAGCTCGAGGGTACCAGTCTGGGCATCACAACTGTGCCAGCTTCAGGTGGATCCAGCTCAGGCATCCCAAATGGATCAGCTTGAGGGGTCTCGTTCAGTCTGGGCATCCTGCCAGGATCATCTTTGGGGCTATCAGGTGTCAGACAGGGGTGGGGGGTGTCAGTGCAGGCATCCCACCTGTCCCCCCGCTGCAGCCCCTCCCTGCAGGGGTGGGTTTGGGTCTCACCCCTGCTGCCCCCCTGGCAGGAAGTGCCCCGAGGGCTACGAGTGCATGAAGGCCGGGAGGAACCCCAACTATGGCTACACCAGCTACGACACCTTCAGCTGGGCCTTCCTGGCCCTCTTCCGCCTCATGACCCAGGACTACTGGGAGAACCTCTTCCAGCTGGTAGGCACCACCCCTCCGCCCCTGTGCAGGTGCTCCTCGGGTTTCCCTGCTGCCCCTGAGGGGAAAAGTCACTGACTGGAAGCTTGTGGGTCCTTTTCCTGTGGTGTGTGGGCCCAGGCAGGATCAGTGGAGATGGGGACAGCCCCATTATCTACTCCCCAGGGTGCTCTCAGCTCTGTCATGGAAATCAGGGATTTATAAGATTGTCCAGAGCATCTCTGGCTCGAGCTGAGGGACAGGATAAAGAGGAGAAGCCAGGTCACTTGTCCCCTCATGGAGCTGTCCTCTAAGGAGGCACCACCAAAGCCCACCTGACCAGGGGCTGGCCAGGTAAAAGGGATCCTACACCTCAGGCTACCCCGACCCCTGGAAAGGTTTGCCCAGATCACCAGAGTCAGAGAAGGGCCATGCTGGCCTGAAGGTGAGACCTGAGGAGGTGCGGGCTGAGCCAAGCCAGCCAGAGATGGAATATTGGCCCCCACCTCCATCGCTCCCAGCTTTGGGAACCTCGGGAACCAAGGCTTCTCTCTGCCTCCCACCAGCCCCCAACCCAGTGCCAGGGCCTGCAGGAAGGTCCATTGGGCAATGCCCAGCCTTTGGAGAAGACAAAATATTTCCCCCCTACCACAACCAAGAGGGTGCCCCGGGGCAGCACCTTCTCTTGGGAGCGTCACCCAAGCGACGTGGTGACACCCCTGCCACCCCTTCCCACAGACCCTGAGGGCAGCAGGGAAAACCTACATGATCTTCTTCGTGGTGATCATCTTCCTGGGCTCCTTCTACCTCATCAACCTCATCCTGGCTGTGGTGGCCATGGCTTACGCCGAGCAGAACGATGCCACCATGCTGGAGGAGCAGCAGAAGGAGGAGGAATTCCAGCAGCTCATGGAGCAGCTGAAGAAGCAGCAAGAGGAGCAGGAAAGGATGGTGAGTGGGGAGAGGGGAGGCCAGAATGAGGGGGCCCTGGGAATAGGGAGAGGAAATGGAGGCAGCACCAAGCACGGTGTAAAATCCAAATCAAAACTCCGTTTGGCCCATAGGAGGTAAAGAAGAAATGGAGTCACTATTTTGGGCATCACATCTGAATCAAAAACCTGAGATACTCTCATGGGTGGGGACAAAAAAAAAAAAAAAAGAGGCTGAAAATATCAAGTTTCCACATCCAAATCCCAGCCCAGGGTGCAACGGGAGGCAGCAGAGAGGAGCAGCACAGGGGTGAGGTGTCGTTTGAGAGGAGGAGCTGAGGGACATGAAAGGCCTGAGAAGGTCCAGTGGATCTCCTGCAGCACATCAGGAAGCTCAGTGTCACCAGGGCACAAAGGAGGCACTCAGGGAAGGTGGGGCAGCTCAGTGTGTCAGCAAACCCTTGGCTTTGGAGACACCACAAAGGGCTGGAGACACCCTGCACCCCACCAGGGAGATCCTGGTGTCCTACAGGAGCATCCTGGGATGTTTCCTGGTGTCCACGCTCATTGCAGGAGGATTGGAACTTCAACTTCGATAGCACTGTTGGAAAGAAAAAGACAAAAACCAAAAAAAACCCCAAATAAAAAAAAAA
>VWYO01000072.1:58672-80657 GCA_013400275.1 Rhadina sibilatrix | reverse complement strand
CAAGGCAGAGCCAATGGGGCTCTGTCCACCCCCACTCAGCAGAGTAACATGCTTTTCCCAAGATGCCACACTGCAAGCAAGTAGAGCTGAGATTGGAAATCATTCCTATGTCATAGTTTAGACATCTAGCCAAAGACAGCATATAATTTTAGGAGCCTGATATTCCCGTCTTGTCCTACAGGCTAATCTCCCTGACTGGGCCCTGTCTCCCTAGTTCACTGAACAATATCACAAATCAAGAGAATTAAATATAGCCCTTCCTGTGTGATAGGGGTTAAAGTCTTGATTTACAATAACAAAAAAAAGAAAGATAGTCTGAACTACATCTTCCATGAGGGAATGTGACAATGGGAAATATTTTGTATTGCTTTGTTGAACTAAAAAATATTACCTTATTTTCTAAAAGCTCATTCTAATTTAATTGAATAAAGCATAAATTTTTTTACTTTTATTTTCTTTTAGAAAAATCTGTTTCTTCAGATTCAAGGCATTCCAGCATATTATTTAATATTTTACAGAAAATGCATTTTCATTAAAAATACTGCATAGGATAACTGATAGGATATTTTGAGAATATATTAGTTGTGCAAAAAAATTTTAGAAAGAAAAAAATTTTGGAGACCTCTAGGAACAGAGTAAGAAATTGCTATTGTATATTTAGAGAAATGTTTTTTTCTATAATACACATTGATCCTCTATTTTCTTCATTTTTGCCCTCTTCTTGGATTTCTATTTTCCGTTGGGACGAGTTCTACTATATGCAGACACGTTTTGGTGAAAGAAGCAGCTGCTTGTTTCAAGTGTAAATTAAATACATAGGAAAATTTTTTATTCATCTTTAGGAAGAAGGTGGAGTCACGTCTGGAGCTTTGACCTAACATGTAACCAGTGATCAGTTTGTAGCCTAAGAAGCTGCAGGAAGAGTAAAAATGCATCTTCAGCTTTTGTTCCTCCTCCCACATTAGTGGGCATATACCCCAATTTAGAGGAGAGCAGAGGAACTCCATGGTGGTGTCTGCAGGTGTTTTGATGACCAGAGAGTGATGCAGAGGATGCATAGTGCTCTTTACTTTGGAATTAGTGATACTCTGCATCCTCAACTACAATCTGTTGGGTGCTGAAATGCATGTGAAATAGTTTTTGATTATGCCTCAAACCCAGCTATTAGATTCCTTGTCATTATGGACTGCTTGTAGTCAGGAAAGTTTATCACAAACATGTTAGAACATCCCTAGGCTCAACATTTGTAGCCTGTTCTTGCTCCTCCTAAATTAGGTTTTGCCATTCTGGAAAGGAATTTTCTGTCTCTGGGGACATTTCTCTTGAAATGTTCTGCTGATTGCCTAAGCAGCAGTCAAGAATCACAGTAGGAATTATCACAAAAGGAACAGAGAAGAAAGTTAGAAGTGTCACTATGGACAGGATGAAGGAATGGCCTATGGGAATCTCATGAGGTTTAACAAGGCCAAGTGCTGGTGTTGCACCTGGGTCAGGGCAGCCCCAGTGCCAGCCCAGCCTGGGGATGAACACACCCAGAACATCCCTGCCCAGAAGGACTTGGGAGTGCTGGGGGTGAGAGCTGGACAGAAAGCCATGTTTGTCCTGGGCTGCAGCCAAAGCCCTGTGGGCAGCAGGGGAGGGAGGGGATTCTGTCCCTCTACCCTGCTCTAGTGAGACCCCACCTGCAGGGCTACATCCAGCCCTGGGATCTCAGCACAGGAAGGATATGAAGCTGTTGGAGAGCGTCCAGAGGGACTCCAAGGTGATCAGAGGAAGAGGACATTTGTCACAGGAGGAAAGGCTGAGAAATTATTATTAGGCCATCTGAGCTAATAATGGCCTTCCAGTACCTGAAGGAAGCTCACAAGAAAGATGGAAAGGGACTTTTTACTTTTTAGGCTATGTAGTGACAGAACAAGGAGGAGTGACTTCAAACTGAAACTAGGTTTAGATCAGATTCCAGGAAAAATTCTTTTCTTTGACAGTGGTGAAAAACTGGTACAAACTACACAGAGAAATTATGCCTGTCTCATCCCTGGAAGTGTTCAAGGTCATGGTAAATGGATCTCTGAGTAATTTGGTCTGGTGGATGTTGTCCCTGTACATAGCAGGGGTGTTGGAACTGCATGATTTTTAAGGTCGTTTCCAACCCAAGCCATTCTACGGTTCTATGACCCAATATGCCACAATAAAGATATGATGTATCTACATGCTGAATAGTTAGTGCCACAGTGGTAGCCCTCATTCCATAATAAGAAAGTTATGATAAAACTGCAAATTATAAAAGGAGAAGATAAAGGTCAAAAGACAAAACCATAGCACGAAACAGAATCTGTATGAGAGGACATGTTGGGCTAGAAGACTTCAGCCTGGATAGGAGGCAGCAATAAATGCCAAAGATGTCTATAAAATCTTGAATAGTTCAATGAAGGTGACTAAGTGATTATTCACTATTATAATACAAGACCTGAGGGTCACCGAATCAATCATGAAATTTAAAACTTCCAGTGGACATATTTTGTCACTTAATGCATAAATTATATGCATTATATGCACTATACAGGACATGGTTCTGTAGAGTGTTATGGAGGTCAGTAAAGTAAATGGGTTCAGAAACAGATTAGAGAAATTTATAGAGGAAAGCTCCACTGAACATCATCTTCTGGTTGCCTACTCAAAGGTCCTTAAGCCAATGACTGCCACAAGGGAGAAGGCTATATGAGGAGAAAGACCATTCTTTTCTTCTCTTGTTCTTTTGTAAATTCCTCAGTCAGAAAATGAGGTGGATTTTCTGAGCAGCTGGGAAGGATTTACTTTTTGTTTACAGCTCTCTCAGTCATTATAGATGCTCCTTTTTGAAGGGCATGTAAATTGTATCTTGTAGCTTTTTTGGACAAGGGCAAGTTTTTAAGAACAGAAGTCATAGTTCTTCTTTTTTCTTCTAGGTATCAATGAATTGAATGCTGAATCTTACTGTCCTTTTTCTATCTTGGTTAAGTGGGTCAGACATGCTTATCTAATTTTCTAGGTAATAAGAACTGGTACTTCAACTAAGACAAAATTTTTCTTCTCTATTGGTATTGTTTTCAACAAGTTTATTTTGTTTAATTATATCCCACTTTATTTTGTTCAAAAGATCCATGCTATTTTAAGAACATCAATAGAAAATTAAAGTTAAGTATTTAAGTTCTAGCAATAGTTTCCGCCTTCATTTTTTGTTTGGTTTGGTTTTGGGATTGTTTTTTTGTGGGGGGGAGGTGGGTGGCTAGTTGTGGAAAAAGGCAGAAAACTATCTGTCCACAGCCTTCATTTACAATTGTTAGCAATATGAGTGGGGAACAGCGAAACACAGGTGAGCCTTCACTGAACCTGAGGCCAGGGCATGGGTGGCTACCACAGCTGTCAAGGCGCAGGCAAAAGACACAAGGGAGACTCTTTCTTCCTGAGGTTCCAGGGTTTACTGTCACTGAAGGGATCAGGGAGGAAAAAGAGCAGCAGGAGCTGCTGTGCAGCAGCTTTTAAGCGAGGGTGGAACAAGGGGAGGTACAGAGGATCAACCAATGGGATCTTGTGGGGTGGGGTTTACAGAGGGAGGTGCTAGGGGATACAGCCAATGGGGTACACAAAGGGGTATTCAGGGCCAATCAGGGACTGAAGAACATAGAACTTTCTGGCAAGGGAGGTAGGGACAGCTGTGATGGGCAGGTAAAGGAGGTTGGGTCAACCCTTGGGGTATACTGACACTGGGGAAACAAATGGAAATCAGGACGTACCGCAACAAGTTATTACTATATATGTTTTTGTCTTCAACCACTATCATGTTGAAGTAGATTTCCAAATACATCTCCATTAAGTTAAATGCAGTGTTGTCATTGACATGTTTATGGAAGGTTTTGCCTCTTCTATGCCTAATTAGATTCCAAATTTCCTCACCTAATTGAAGAAAAACCATTAATTCAAGTAGATAAACAGTAACTTACATAATACTCTTTGTGCCCCTGTGCTGGTATCAGCTGGGGTAGAGTCCATTTTTTATACAGTAGCAGGACAAGACAAAGAACAGGCATGAATTACATAAGAAGAGGAGGTGCCATTGAGTATCACTAAACTCTTTTTCACTGAGCGTGGCCAAGTACTGCCACGGGTTGCCCAGGTAGATAGTAACAGAAAAGAAAGTTAAAAGGAGGACCATAAGGTGAAACCTATTGTACCAACATTGCTATATTTGTATAACTTCTCTGTAAAGTGACTCAGAGAGCAGTAGAGAAAATGCCAATGAATGCTAGAGTTCTTATCTCCACATAAACGTAGATAGTTGGACTTTTTATCCTTTACTTATTCACAGAATGATCCACATAATTCCATGGATACTATCTATTCAGATTCCTTTTCCTTTCACATACAGTTATGGTCTCTGTTCAAAATTTTAGCAGATTGTGACATAAATTTTGAGGAAATATGCTGTTTCTTTACACCGAAACAGAGAAGTTCATGTTAAAATTTTTTGAGACTATTTTATTAGTGGCCTGTGACATAGTAGACCTCAGGTCAAATCTGCTTCATTTGAAATTTTCCAGATTAAAAAACCTAGAGGCAGAGAGTTATAGCCTAACATATGAGGCCAGTACCCTAAGCATGAAAGTATAAAATGTGATGGAGTTACAGTGTTCCCTTGTAGAATTTAATTTTCATAAAGAAGCTCAGAAACTAACTTTTTAATCCACAGAAGAATAAATCCCAGCTGTGGATTGACAAATGCTACCACAGAATGGGACTCATCTTCCAGTCAACTCAATTTTAATACAAAGAATTTGATTTTTAAACATTTACTTTTATATTTTTACCTTTCATTCACTGTCTAATATTTGAGAAAATGAATTGTCTGTGATTTAAGCATTTAATTGTACTCAAGAGTCAGCATTATCTTTCTGACTTTGACAAAAATTTCCTTTGTGCCTTTCGCAGGCCATGCTGCTGATCTCTGTGCCGTGTGATCTGAAGTGTTCCTCATTTGTAAAATGAAGTATGAGGCCCCTTTCTGTCATGACTTTTGCTGTGAAGGGAATGAAATTACTCTTGTCCTTTACTCAGTGTTCAGGTGAAGCCTGTTTAGAATGTTGTATCCAGATTTGGGCAACTACACTTCAAGAAAAATGGGTCTAAATGTAAAACATTTCATGAAAAGTGGAAGGAATTACCAGAGATGCTAAAAAAAAAAGACTTGATGGGAAATTCTTTAATAAACTGCAGTTCATTAACCTAAGAAGAAGCATGGAAGAAATTGTTCTCCTCACCTGTGATGGTTTCAGCTCGAAACTGGGCAGAAACACCAATTAGTGTGGTGGTTTTGTTTTGCCTGTTCTCATTTCCTGGACAACGCACCAATTATGTGTAGTGGGTTGAGTGACCACTAGAATCATTTACTCTTTTTCTGCTGTGAGATAAAATTAAGAGAAAAGCAAAGCAGGCTCAAACTTTAAAGGGTATAAAGAAAGCTTTATTAGCAAAACCACATGAGAGAAAAAAAATAATAAGAATCAGAATAAAACCTTAAAAAACACCTCTCCTCCCTCAAAACTTTTCCTTTCCCTTCTCACTGACAATGAATAGAGACAAAACTCCGAACCCAGATCAGTTTACTAACTGTAAAATAGTCTTTCATCAGTTCTTTTAGAGAGAGAAGCCTCTTTTGGTCTGCCATGGAAACTTCTCCACAAGAAAAAAACTCTTTCATGGCTTCAGTTCTCACAAATAGCAGCCATCTGGGAATTTGTATGTGTGAAATCCCTCCCATATCATGCAGTCTTCCCACAGCTGCACTATGGGCCATGTAAACTCACGAGGTACTGTTTAAAAGATGAGTGGTTAAAAAAAAAAAATCTCTTTATCTCTGTCTGAGATCATTTTTATCTCTGGAAACAGAGATCTTCCTCTTCTGTTCCTGGGGACAGCTCTTCATCTCATTTCTCTCTCTCTGTTCAAGCTTCTCATAAGATCACAACTACTTCAACCTTTATTTGCTTTGACACAAATGCCTTTGCTCATATCTGCAATTTGAACACTCTTCNATGCCTTTGCTCATATCTGCAATTTGAACACTCTTCATCTCCCCATCTACGTTTTCCATGACTTAAAGGGATATTCTAGTATATCACAGTCCATCATCATGGCTTTACAAAAGAATTTCAGCCTAAAACCAAGGAATCTTCTCGTTCTTTTCCCATCTAGGATGTGACTCCTCCTTCACTGACCTTAATGTCTTCCTATTGTCTCTCTACATGTTTTCATTCTGTCCTTTTCTCTCACTCAGAGAAGATTCAATGTTTTGCAAGTTTCATCTGTGCAAGGAAAAAGTTAATATCTTGACTGAGGCCTGTAGAGGTTATGATGTTTTTTTTTCCTGGGCAGCTGCCAAAGGTGGTAAATTCAGGCTGTGCTAGGGCTATGCCAGGATCTCGAGAACTCTAGCTGTATTTAATTCCAGCTGCGGGGTCACTCTGCATGGCTGCAGAGCCACCCCTGGTCTCAGCTGCGTGATCTCTAGTGCTGCTAGTGTTCCTCTCAAGGCAGGATGACTTAGTAGCAGAGGCCAGAGCTGTTTACAGTGAAGAATTCTTAAAAAGCTGGGTTGGGGAGAGGAAAAGCTTAACAGCCGGATGTTAACAGCCACTTGGGCCCTATCCAGCCGGGACACGGCCTTCTCTCTTCTCCTCCCCCTGCCCAGCAGCCACTGGGCCTGGGCCTGGCCTGGGATGGGGCCACCGAGCTTCCTGGGAGGTGGCCTGGCCCCTCAGCAGGGCCCATCTGGCTCAGGCCCTGCAGCAAGGAGGGAGTGGAGCTAGCTTACCTCTACCCAGCCTGGAAGAAAAGACAGCTTCTCCCAGGATTTCCCTGTTTTTAACATGCTTATTCACAGAGGTGTGTTCAACTTTCCTGTGGTCTACCAAGATGTCAATATCCAAAACTAGTCACAAATTGGTCTTGCTACGGCTTTTCCTAGAAACATCACTTCTATCGGTGGTCTCTTTCCTCACCAAATGTCAATCAATGCAAAACTATGACACCACCTTATGGTGATGATAAGAAATAATGATCAGAAATATGATAAGAAATAATGATTTCAGGTTTCAAACAGATTTAGATTTGTTGTTAAGGATTATGTTATGTGTTATGTGCTGATGATGTAAGTACAGTAAAGGCCTGGGGATGTTTCCCAAAGAAGTCTGGGGCTCAGGATTTTTAAAAGCTTGCTAGACTAGACAACATATGTTGTAATAATAAACAGTCACATGCCTCCCATAATCTTACTAATATATACCAAGTAGTGTTATAAATTAATTCACGTTACTGGAAATACTTCTCCATCACTGACTTCTACATTAGTATCCCCTGTTTTGCAATCTAAGTAAGGACATGTCTGTAAATATCCCCAAGAGTATTGGTGAATGGATGACCAACTAGTGAAAGAAATCCTGCAGTTTTCAGTAGTCTTCAAGATGTTAGTAGCTTTAAATATAAACTGTTTGCAATGCTCCTCAAATCTCTGAGCACGAAAGGACATTATCTAATTTGGTTGATGCTGAGTTTCTTTCACCTCATATGAGACTGGCAGGTGCTTCAGAGATTCTTAGCTGGTTTTCCTCAACACTTAAAACTATGGGCTGTACTTACAGAAAGCAGACTAGGACAGGAAAATGTGTAATTTCTTTGTAATACAGACCACTCTTCGGGATCATTTAGATGAAAAATTGTCCCTGAGCATTCTTATTCTCCATTTATCCAAGAAGAGAGCTTAGCCCTTCTTCTCAGAAAAATTAATCACTTAAAAGATGATAGTAACTCCTGGGCTTGACCCAAATGCTTCCTACTGCCTCAATACATCATTAATAACTTATTTCAGACTTTGAATTTAAGAATTTAATATGCTATGAAACAATTTAAGAATTTAATATGCTATAAAACAAACAGTTCTTTCCAATGAAATGATCCTGGAACTCTGTAGGAAGATTTTAATATATAAATATGATGTTCCATATACATATGCGTGTTTTTCTTCCTCTGAGCATGTACTCTTGCCAGCACAGAAATACTCTCAATGGAATGGATATTCTAAATAACACTGCAGGGAATACAATACCCTATAGTCTTATGATCAGCAGAGATTCAATGTTGATTTCCAGGAAATTTAGGAAGGATGAAAGGATTTTAGGAAATGTATGTGAATTCTGTTTCTGACCAGCAGTTTGTGTAACAGTGGTTTTACTCGAATCTGTTCATTCATCATTGTGAGTACCAGCAGAACAAAAAGATAACAGTTAATTGCTTGAGAGTAAACAGGTAAGACAAACATCACTAATTTAGTGTTATTTTTGAATAATTCAACATGAACTTCTATTAAAAATGCAACTGAATTCTCTGGTGATTTAAAATCCAGAGCTGTGTCTCCTTCAAAGCAAATCTAAAATAAGTCACCTAAGCTGTAACCATTTTACAACAACCATATAAAATGGTGATGGTTGAACCAGAATCAAACTAGCCAATGGCATGTGTATCACTAATAAGTGCCCTTGCTCGTGGTGACTCAGAAGAAATTCCTTTAATTGAAAATACCTCTGGTTTTTATTTTAAACAAATCCCATATATCAGTTGAACTGCAATCAGCATTCTAAAGGGGTGATCTCAGCCATGAGCACGCATCAGTCACTGTTGATAACACAGAGAACTCTGTGTTCTCTGTGAAATAGAAACTTTTCATTAAATTCAAGGGATTTTTTTAAACCAGTGAGGTGTATTTTCAGACTTTTGTGGGTAGAGTTGAAAAAAATTTGGCTTAGTGATTTGAGACTGCCTTCAGGAAGTGTTTAATATTGAAACAGAAGACTCAAATCTCACTGCTCATGATTTTTGTTGGCATAAGATATTGATAATTAGTTTGTCCAAGAAAACCATGTTATGCATGTATGGAAAAGAGAAAGAAAAGCTCAGAAGGAGATTAGATGATGCTTATGCCTGTTGTTCTTGCAAATCAGTCTCCATTCCAATTTCTATGTTCACAAAAATATTTCTTTTGAAATTATCTCAGTTAATTGTTGAGTTGTTATGGGGAAAAATTCTTTTATTTGAAAGACAGAGGGAAATCAGGTGATTTGTAACACCACTGCTATATCAAAAGTATTAAAAAATTAAAGTAGATCCTTAAGCATCTTTTCATGTCTCCTTGCAAAACAGCAACTAGTGGAGTTTTTTAAGATTCCCTCCTTGTAATAGCTAAAGAGAATATTTTGCATATGAATATACAAGTGTTAGTCTTCTACCAGTTTCAGCCTACACCATGCAAAAATGCCTTCTAAAAGATGCTCAGCATGGTTACCTGCTGTGGCGTTCTGGCTACAACTGATGTGTTAAGAAGGAACACAGAACTCTCCTGGATGACTGGAATAGGCAACTAGTAGTGGAGGTCACTGTATAATCATGTTTCATTTTTTTTAAAAAAAGGTCCTAGAGGATTTTTTTGATATTTGCATATTCATTACTAGAGATATAAATTTAGAAAGTTATTGGTGCTTTTTCAAATTTAGAGGAACTTGAAACCTACACACCCTATTTAAATATAAAATATTCATGGTTTAAAGCTAGTGGAAATAAAATTTCCATATGCAATATTTTGCATATCAGCAATCTATCCATGCTAAAGAAAAATTATAAGAAAAAAACTTTTATGTAAACGATATTACTGAAGCATTCTGACTAGCTCCAGCAAACATAATTTCTGGTTTTTTGAACTTAATAATTTTGGGTTTGAACAGCATTGTGTATGTGTTTCTGTTCAGAGTGCTCTAAATAAAGCAGGAGTATTTTGTTCCAACTGAAGTCAATTTCCAAAGCCATCAGTTTTCAAGAAAGAACTCCATTACCCAACTATTTATGATTATGTGTGGTTTGAGGAAAATTAAGGGTTTAAATTGAGAAAAAATTAAGAGTTACTATGCAGAAGTATGAGTATAATTACTCAGATTTTGATAGTGTTACGTGTTTTCTGTGTCCACGAGTAGAATCTGGTCTAGAACTTTTAAAGAAAAATATGCAATGAGTTTAAGATGAGTAATCTACTTTGAAAATCTATAAGAGGCATATTATTGAGCTTAGTAAGATCTTAAATAAGTTTTACTGAAGATCTTTGAAACCAGACTCAAAACTAAAAATACTGGAAGTGTTGAACAGAAATATAAAGAGTTGCCGTTAGTTTTAGTTTGTTCCCTCAGTCATAAAATGCACAGATAAGAGAGGCAAAGAGAATAAATAGAGGGGAAAAGATCCAAAATGATAGATAATAGGCAAGGTTTACAAAATAATCACTGGAATATTAATTAGTTGAGAACAAAGTGTTACATACAGCATAAGAATGAGCAATGTAGCATGGCATGCACACAATCCTTTTCTCTTTCAGGAGAACTATATATAAAATGTACTGCAAAGTATTTTCTAGATTAAATAAACTGTTATCACATCAAAAGTGAAAAAAAAAAGGCTAAGAAAAACAAACATATTTTGGCAACAGAGAGAAAAATAAATATATTTATAAAACTGTGTTTGGAGTTTTTTCTATGTTGGAGATATCTCTGATGAAATGCAGCAGAGGCACAAGCTCTCCCCGTATATAAGGAACTACAAAGAGGGCTGTCCGCCCACTGTCATACTTGAGGAGGGAGCGGACAGACAGTGGAATACAGAATCTGAGCAGTGAGTTGAGTAAAGATTGGGAGATGCATGGTTTATTAAATGTGTGAATGACTCTGTGAAGGTTTCAGATTCCAAGGGGAAACTTTACACTCATTCTCAACGGAAATTGATGACCCCACTTCATAGTTCTCTTGTGGTGAGAGGTGGTGAGGGTGGTTTCAGGCAAACACTATAGACTGGAAAAAATATATCTTTCAAAGTTGCTTTTGGGAGATGGGGCAGGAAGTAGGGGCCATGAGAAGAGCCAGAATAGACAGAGGTTGTCTTACTGAAGCAATAAGCATTAAAAGTGTGATAATGACATGAATGTCTAAGTCTTTTGCTATTTTACTAATTGTAAATTGTTTCTATCCTCATATGAATACAGAATAGGTTTGCTTTATTGACTTGGAAAAAAATTATGCTGTTTTGACATAAGAGTAAATACAGCCAAGTAGAAATATAGCTAAAATGAAAGATATGTAAAATTGAACGTGTTACTGTATTTACTAACGCAATATAATTAAAGCAAATGATTTACAAAGTTTAATATCTGATAGAGGATCAGTACACTCCTTTTCATAAATATAGAAACAAGTTTGTTTCACACACACTTTCTCTTTGTGTACTCTAAATCTTGTATTAAGAAATAACAATATATTAGAACTGTGATAGAAAATCCATAGATCTAATATGATCTGATTGAAAATCTACTAGAGTGATGGCAAGTAATTAAAACATTCAGTCAAGTATGTACCAGCAAGCCACAATTCCTTTTAAAGCCATTGGTGATTCAATAAGAGAGCCATATGGCTCTTCTCTAGCTGATCTAAGCTCAGCTACAGCCTTCTTGAAGAATATTTATGAAGAGAATCTATCATGCTCAAATATCACAGAGCTAATTCATCCCCTTCAATCTGTTTATAAAGACAGATGGCAGTTTGTTGGTTTGTCATTAAAAAGAAAGGAGGACGGCAGTAATGACCATATCTAGATACTTCCTTGGAAACCTGACTGTTGCAGTAATGCCCATCCAGGTGCCCTACAGGATCACAAAACACTCTCCTGATGGTGACGTAGCAGCAGCTATAAAAAATGGTGTTCTAAATATATTGAAAAGAAACATGCCCCGGACACCTGAGCGAGTGATATCCTAGCAAAGATAGAAAAAGTTGATTCTTTAACTGGGGAGAGGAGGAAGGGAAATAAGCCAGGAAAATCTTTTGATATCCAAGGGACTTGAAATTATATCCTGAGTTTTCCATTTGCTTTCCTGAGGTGGTTGAATCACCTTGAATTTAATATGCTCCTAATCCAATAATTTAGCAGGTAATTTCAATTTATAACCTTTTCATATCAGAAAGACAAACATTTCCTAATTAAAATCAGTTTTAAAAGAGAAACATTCTTCTGTCTTGACTGTAGTGTTGCAATTTCTAAGTTCTCCTTATATATAGGGATAAAAATGGCAGTAGACTCTCTGTCTTCAATAGTCTCCTAAACTTTTTTTCAGATATAATTAACTTCATGCATGTATACCCCCACTCAAAGAATTGTAGTTACCTTTTTACTTAAACTGCATAGGAACTTAGTAACTTCCTATGAATTTTTGCTCCTCTTAAAAAAGTAATTTGCTGCGTTGCCACATGTAAATTCCTCATGATGAATGACAGAAAAACTTCTAGCCCAACACCTCTGTACTGTTGACGCCTTTGAAATAACCTGTCACAAAAGAAAGTGCAATTTTATATATTCAAATTTGACTATTCTCCATAACCAGAAGCCTTGTGATCTACATTCTACCATGGAGAATTTCAATAAACAATTAAATTAACCCAATGTATTCTGTACTTCTTCTGTTAAATACCCTGCTTTGTTTCTTTTGCAGTAAAAGCTACTGTTGAAAGCACTTCTATTTTCCATATCCTGTGTAGCATATAGCATATAGTAGTCTCCATGCAAGCTTCTATAGTCCAGATCATGAAATGTGAGTGCAGAAAATAAAAATACTTACAGTATAGACAAACACAATACAGTAGGGCAATTTTCTGTGTAAGTTCATTTTCACAAGGCTTCTTTCAATTGAAAATAATATCTGGGTATATGCTTGTTTAGCTTTAACTTTTTAAAGCTGTCCAGAAATGCTCTAATGCTATATTTTCTTTAGATATTCCTCAAATTACATATACAAATAGGTCCTCTACCTTCTATACACCTTCTGGTCTATAATGTGAGATGGAAAGCAACTTTTAAAATTTTTTCCCCCAAAAACATGTCAGCCTAACTTCTGCCAGGAATATTATGATCTGTATATAGAAATATTTTATTGAATGTCTTCCCTCGGGCTGTAATTCTGGTAGGCAGGAAAGGTATGTACCTCTATTTTTTGATGATATTGGTGTGTTCCTGAAATGCAGAGCTGGCCATACCAGTTTTCTCTAGTGCTTATGAATATCTGATTTTTTTGTTGTTCTTTATTCTTGTTGCAGTAGAGATAAAATAGAATGCTAAAATAACATGGGAGGAAGCAGTTTTTATCACCACCTGTAGCAGTTAGAGCTATATTCTGTGACAATAGTATACAGCATTATAATAAAATTAATTCACTAATTAAAATAAAACCTTGTTTTAAGCTGTATTTTGTTTAAAAAATTGAATAAATATGCTGCAACTCCAAAAACAAAAACTGATTTAGGACTAATTTCATTCTGTTTTGCAGCAAGAAAAGGAAACCAGAGTGGCTGAATTTTTGCATGTCATTAAAAAGTCACACAGCATTAAAAGGTTAAAAAAAGCATTGCTTTTATCATTATTATCATGATTATCCTCCATGTTAGCTTTCCTTGAAGGATTAAAGACTGGAGAAATATGTAAGACTGAAAGCTGTACTCAAGAATTCTTTTACCCTTGAGGTAATTAGTCAAAATTTGTCAAAATATGACATTTTGACAAATGTATTACAATTTCCATTGATAGTGAGATTTTATGTTTTGAAAAATTCCAACAGGAGTGTTCAGGTGTAAATTCAGAGAACCATTTTTTGGGCTATGGTTTAATAACCAGTCCACTAGAGTTCTACAGTTATTATGTTTAATGAAAGGTGATTGTAGATGTCAGACTTGTGCTCCTCAGTTATTCTGTTATGAAGTTGATATTTGTAAATATAATGTCCTAAACTTTTGGATTAACTTGTGGTAGCTGAAGTCAGGAGGGTAATTTTTGAAAGGGTTAATAAAACCCTATCATTTCTTGTTTGGAGTAGCATAACTTAGAACCTTGAGTCAATAGCAGAATACTGGGTTTTTATAACTTCTTTAAGTTTTTCTTAGAGTGTCAGACACCACAAAAGCAACACAGCTTTATCAGATTGTGTTGGGTTATGGCTGGGTTTGGCCTCTTCTTCTAGGTTTGGCTCTGATCAATAACCATGGGGCAGTGAAGAATGCAAAAGAGGAAGACAACCTGTAGGATACAAAGAGCTCACAATTTTTAGCAAAGTAAAAACGAGAGAAACTGGACAAGCTGCAAAATAGAAATGGATGAGTAAACAAGAATTTCAATGTAACACTCAGTGGTACAGTTGCAATTAGAGCTGATTTACTCCTCAGAGAGTGAGAATATAGTGAGTGTTTCAAGTGAGATCAATAGGCCTGGTCCAGAATCTGAATCTACTCAGTATTTCCATCAGTCATCTGGCTGATGGAGAAAAGGTGTGCTACATTTTCAGGTGATACTATATGTGAGTATTTGGAAGACAAAAACACAGAATGACCTTGATAAGAGAAAGAGGAAGCAGATTGTGTGTAGCAGGTAGAAATAATTGGCTGCATTAGCAAGAAATTAATTACGCAGAAATTAACTTGTATTTACTAATAGTCAGCTGTTGTGGTTTAGTTATCAACATCACATCACTGCAAAACAGCCAAATGTCACATCAAGAGACATGTACAAACCAGTGCACATAAACAAAATGGGAACTAATTTGTTCAGTCTACACAACTGGGGAAAGATTGAAGGAATTGAGGTTATTGAGTGAGGAGGAGGGAAGCTGATTATTGTCTTCACAAAGGCCATTCAAAAATAACAAACATAAAAAGTGAGTTTACATCAGAACAGAGATTTGACACCAGGAAGTGTTCTAAGGGCAGTACAAAGCTGGAGAAAGTGCTTAAAATTATGTGTTTTAGCACTATATTCTATTCTTGACCTCCATATATAGAAGTTATAACCCTTTAAAAGGACTTCTCTGGCACCCTGACAGATTGACAAGTACACATATTCTTTGCATAATAAACAGGAATTTCTATGCTTGCTTTAGGATTTTGTATGTCTTTAAAGTTTATACAACTAGGCTTATTCTATGAACAGATCTTCTAGAAAGAATTAATTCACTTTTCAGAATTTTAGTAATTTTTCCATACAGATCAGTTAAGACTTGAAGGAAGTTAATACACACAACATAAGCTATGCAGAATGGAATTTTTATTTTTCTGATTTTCATTCCTTATTCACTTGATTCTGGCCTACAATGCATGAGCATACTGTGATAAAGTGGCCTTGAATTATCATTATGGGACAAGTGCTCTTCCTCACCTGTAAATGCTATTATTTATGCAAGTAGATTGCACACCATATGAATGAGAATAATTTCAGAATGAATAACATTTAAAATCAGAATGTGATAACTGATATTAAAGGTTAGAAGGATGCCAATAGGCTGTAGTAATCAGGTTGCTAACCTTTGTTCTTATTAATGAATAGCTATGGAATAATTTCCATGACTTGTAATAAAAATTTTATCCCTGCCTCTCTAGACATTCTGCTCTCTTTTTCTACCTGGACTTCAAAGCATTTACTGGGACAAAGCAGACACTGTAAATATGATGCATACTAGAATGATATTATTTGGGATCCTTTTGCTATAAACCGATGAATTGATGAAATCTTTTCTGTGGCTTCATTGGATGTTGAATTAGACCCTTATGTGTCCATGCTTTTTTTCTGAAGGTTCTCTAGACAGTGAACTAAGTAGTGAGTAGTGCACACAGTAAGAGATTTGTTCTCACACAACTCAATTTGTCCTTCAAAGTTACATCTCCTATTTTTGGAATAAGGTGACTGTTACTTGGGAAGTGGAGAATCAATCTGTATATAAGTGACCCTATGTTTGCTGCTGGTATGCTTCACTTTCTTTAACTGCTATGCTGAAATTTTAGCTTAAATTCAGACTGATAATTCCAATCTTAAAAGAGTTAATTTTTAAAAATCCAAATGCAGCTGAACTGTTTTTTTCTTAGCTATGTTAAAAACTGTTACTGCTGACAAATAACACTCCTGACAATAAGAAAAATAACTAACTTCAAATAATCAGCATTATTCTCTCATTTCGAAAAATAATTATGTGCATTACTTTCATTGCTTCTCTGTGTGTCGGAGAGTACAGCTTATACAGCTTGTATTACAAACTGAAAAAGAAAATTCATTCAACCTGTGGCTTCTAAAATATTTTTATTAAAAATTAAATCTGAAAATACAAACTAGGCTATATAACTGCCATTAAAAAGCAAATGGTATTATCAAATTTGTAGAGTGAATAAATTAAACAGAAGCTTCAGCATCTTAGGACTTACATACAATAATTTCTCAAATGCTCTGGAAAACAAAAACTAAATACCAAACACCAAAGTCCATTTTCTGTTGCTGGGATTCTTCTCACTCTTACACTCTAATAACATTAACTTCTGTGCAGGAGTGACAGAAGTGGACTTTTGACCTATTAGGTATTTGCAGTCACTTGGAAGGCAGTAGAGTAAAAGCTTACAAAACCTGCTGCTCTTAGTTTTGCAGGATGCTATTTTGATTTTGTACAACCAAGGAATCCAGATAAAGCCGGGGATGGGGGTGGAGGAGTGGTTTATGTTTTGTTTCTGGGGAGGTTTGTTTTCGGTGCTGTTTGTGGGGTTTTTGGTTGTTTTTTGTATGGTTTTTTTTTGGTGGTGGTTGTTTGGTTGGTTGGTTTGGGTTGGGTTGGGGTGTTTTTGCAGCTCAGAGGTAGAAACACTTAAATAGTTTGGAGATATATGCAAACAGCTTATTTCCTTTGAATTCCTATTCAGGATTATATATTTTTTGTGGACTTCTCTTCCTATTAGAAGAAATGAGAAGCATTCAGAAAATCTATTACACTAAAGAACTTCTATCTCAGCTGCCTAAAGTGCCTAGTTGTATTGTGGACAGAAGAACAGAACAATGGAAATCGTGTAAGGGTTCTCTGGTAGATGTCAGATACCTCATTGATCCAGTAGGGCCACACAGACCCACTTTACCAGGACCATGTCAATGTTTTCTAATATCTCCAAAGATGGAGACACTGCCACCTCTCCGGGCAACCTGTGGCAGTGCTTGGTCACCTCAGAAGGAAAAGCTGTTCCCAGATGTTCAGAGGGAACCTCCTGTGTTTCAGTGTGTGCCCATCACCTCTGGTACTGTCACTGGGCAGCCCTGGAAAGAGCCTGGATCCATCCTCCTTTTACCCTTCTTGCAGGTGTTTATCTAAATTGGTGAGATCCCCTGAGCCTTCTCTTCTCCAGGATAGACACTACTGAATCTCTCAGCCCTTCTTCCTATAGGAGCTCCTCCAACTTCTTAACATCTTCATGCCTTTTGCTGGGGTCCTCTGTTCGACTCTTTCATGTGTGCTTTGTACTGGGGAGTCCAGATCTGGGCTCAGAATTCCAGCTGTGACTTCAGCAGTGCTGAATGGGAGAAAAGGCTCACCTTCCTTGACCTGTTCTTCTCCTAGAACACTTCAACACTCCTTTTAGGGCAGCCCAGGACATCACTGGCCTTCTTTTCATTACATAATAGAATCTGAATGTGGCACTAAAATCCAATCTCATATTTATTCATGTTAACTCCTTGAAGTAACTGAAGGAAATAACTTAGTGGAGGAAATAACCAGTCTGTCATTCTGCTTTTCTGTAATACAGAATTATTTCCCAGATGTTTAATCTATTTTTGTAACTGGTCTCTCTTTTATTCCGTCTCAAAGTACTGAAGTCATGATGACCGTTGATTTTACATAGCACAGAAAATAATTGCTCCGCTTCTGTTCAGTTTATTATTTTTAACAAACACACCTCCTCCTATGTCTGAATTTGCACTGCTCTTGCCTGTTTCCATATACACACTGAAGTAAAAAAATAAAGTATTTTTTGGTCCATTAAAATCTTGAAGAAGTACAAGTACATCCTTCCAAGGACTGACTGAACTTGCCGAATCCAACCCATATTTCAGACAAGAATGCAAACAAAAGCAAAGTAAAGTTAAACAAAAAAATAACTTATTTATAAAATATAAAACCTACTTTTCCATAAGAGGCATTTACTGATTGTGTGAATCAGACTCAGGAAATGATGGTATTTGCTGGAGTCAGTTACTATCAAAATCTAACAACAAATGAAAGTGTGCTATTTTTTTTATGAAGATTTATTGAATTCAGTCTGAAAGTCGTGCAAAATATATGCCTTGAAAACATCTTAATTTGTCAGAGATCTTTTTAGATATGTTACAGGAATAGATAACATACACCAGTATTTTTAGCAGTGCTAAAAATAATGTCTGTTAAGTTATTATGCTACCCACACTACTCACTGTGGTTTGCTGCAATAATAATTCACTGTTAGAAATATCACTGTGGGTTATTTTTGTTTTATTGGTGGAAATAGGGCCATTATAATAAGAGTCTCCTAATTTACCTGCGCTCCAAGACAATTGTCCGTGGTGGAAATATCTCCGGAATCTGGTAACAATTGTCTGAGTATTCGGGTAGTGATTGAACCCCACTAGGAATTACTTTGTACGTCACACAGACAGACCAAAATACAGTCAATGCCACTTTATTCCAATAGGGGAGAACTGCCCTTATGGCTATTAAACATGCATCTGCTGAAAGAAAAAAAACTAGCTATTCTCGGCTCCAACATACTGGCCTTACTGTAACATAAAGGTATCTAAGTAGAAATGCTTATCATTTGTTGACAAGTAAACAAGAGAAACATGAACCATTCATGAATCAAATTGGACACCTTTCAAGCAAATCTCTTGGAAAAACCAGTATTATGTCAGGTTTTATCCTCCATCTTCTTTAATAACTGACAAATGCAGAAAGTATCAATGAAGATGAGGCATTGAGAAGGTTAACACCATGTCCTGAAGAGTAGCAGAATTATTCACTGTGAAATATGCAGGTTTTTGTACTGAAGACACTAATGTGAAACAGAGATAAAATATGTATAAGCAGAAACATGGAAAGAAAAAATGTTGACAGTAACCAAAATATCAATGTACAGTTAGTGGGACAAAAAAAAAAAAAAAACAAACCAAAACCAAAACAATTACAGGTATAAGGTATTTCACTCATAACTCTTGTTATGAGTGAAAAAGAGTAATGTAACATGCCAGTATTCTTGTTAAAATTTAATGAAGAGTACTATATTTAAATTTTAAAAACTCTCAAAAGAAGCCAATCATGCAACAAAATATACCAATGAACAACAATAATGGTTTAATATTTTGGAGCATGTTTCTGACTTAAGTTTCAGAAATAAAAGAAGACTAGGACAGTGACTGTTCCCCTATACTGGGCACGGTACACATTACATTGAGGTGAGGCTGCACCTCAAATCCTGTGTCCAGGTTTGGGCCCTTCACTGCAAGAAGGACATTGAGGGGCTGGAAAATGTCCAGAGAAGAGCAACCTAGCTGGGGAAGGGATTAGAGCACAAGTGGTTTGTGCTGGAGAAAGTGGAAAATCACTTGGCTTAATTAGATATGCCTAATGCCGAGTCCTTTGAGTTCCTGGCTCAGACGTATTTTAGGAGGAAGCTCTTGGATATTAGCTGTACATCTCTCTTTGTAAAATTAGATGTTCTGAGCTTGAAACTGCACACCAAGTTTGAACACTGATATAATACCATGACTGGATAACAGCTGAGAATTTGTGGTCTGTGAGAAGATAATCACATAGCAAGTCCAGAAGATTTGGACTGTGTCACCTAGAGCTTTGTGAATAAGATGAAGCTGCCTTTGTATTTGTAATGAAGAGAAAAACTATCTGCATAGATGTTGTATTCCTTTGGGAATGGTCTTTCCCTCGAAACCTCCCTCAGAGACTGTAACCCTTGTTCCAACCCTACCTGTCCCTTATCTCTGACCTATGGCCCGCTGCCAGCTATCTCATCCCAGACAGAGACTAGATAAAAACCCCCGCTCCTCCATGTTCTTCCTCTTTGCCTCCAGACCCCTTCAAGAATATGGGCCTCTTTTAGATTTCTTTTCCTTATCCTGAAGCCTATTCCCCCAAATCCCCCCAAAATCTGAGCCAGCATTGCCACCAAGAGGGCTGGAAAGGGGGGTTAAAACATCACATAAATACAAAAGAGATGGAGCCACCTATCACTTTCTATAGATGTGGCTGAGGTCTGTAGACAAGGTGCACGGGTGTTTCTGAGATTCAAACTTAAAATATGCCTTTATGGAGAAAGCTATATAGATTTCATGTGGAATGAAATAATGTTGAAGTCAACAGAGTCCATAATAACAATGTTCTGTTAAAAATACTTCAGCAGCATACAAAAAACAGCATAGAGAATAATTTTAAATTTGATTTTAAAGCAAAGACAAGATTTATTTTTCTTAAAAGTTTTAACACTGTTTAAATTTTACAGCATTATAACATTATCTAGACAAATTATTGGCTATTTAAGGATATTTTGATTCAGCAAACATATCACTAAAGGGCTATGGGGCCATTTGTCAAGAAGAATTAGATCAATCACTGAGCAATGAAGAGGACCTGAACAACACTAGGGGGATACAACAAGGACCTATGTAATTCTGTCAGCCTTAAGAACTGGATGGGGTACAGGCATTTCTTCTCATGATTTATTTATTGTCTCAATCTCCAACAGAAAATAATGTGACCTGACACTCACTGATGAAAAGAATTAATGACCTAATCCCAGTCTTGTATGGCTGCACACAAACTTCTACTGTCACAGAAAAATGTGTTCAGAATCAACTACATGTTGAACTTTCCAGAAAAGAAAATGCTTTTGTTATATTTATGAAGAAATCATAAAGAACTGTGCAGGAAATTTAGGATTAGCAATAAAAACAGAAACCCTAAATAGAAGAGTATATGGGAGAAGGAAAAATGAGCCTTAGATTTAAAGCACTGTAAACTTCTGCTTCTCAGTTTTAAAATTGTTATTACAAAAGGTTTCATTAGGAATCCAAGTCTGTGGAAGTATTGCAGGCTGTGAATGTCTATCTCATAAATGCAGTAAATTTACGGCTGTATTTAGCTGAGGTATTAAATACTATCCTCCCCTTGGCATTTCTGAATAGCTGACTTTCAGAATCTTCTGACTGCCTGTTGACTTGTCTGATTTGTGTTTACGCAGAAGACCAATAAGGTTAGATAGATCTGGACTGAAACTTGTTTGGTGGTCAGTGGAAGGGTAAAAGCAAGATCTTATACTAAAATAGCCATTAAGCAAGGACATAGGCCAGATTTGGGCAGAGTTGGGCTAGATTTGCCACTATGGGACAGATCTGCCAGACCTGTGTTCAAAAAAGCATAATTGAAGATTTATCTTGAAGGTTTAAGAGATCACTATTTGGACGACATGAATGAAAGTACTGGATAATCAAAGCAGAACATAATGAGCGCTGTCTTATCATTTTAATTTTTAGTATTTTCTTTCTGATTATATGTTCAAGCTAAAAAAAAAAAAAGATACATGAGCAGACTGCCACAAAAGGCTTGTGACAAGAAGAGAAAAACGTGTAGTCACACAGAAAAGCAAAAATCATAAGGGCTCAGAATTATGTTGTTATTAGCACCAGGAGGAAAAGTCCAACACAAAAATGGAGAAGGCACAGCCATGGAAAAAAGAAGCACAGACAACAGAGAGAAAAAGAAAAGGCAAAGGCAAAGGCAAAGGCAAAGGCAAAGGCAAAGGCAAAGGCAAAGGCAAAGGCAAGTCCCCGGCAGCTGCTGTGCCACCACACCATGCCATGCAGAAAACTATTAATCCAGTGGATGAATATACATTTTGGGCAGGTGGGAATGTCCATGTGCCTCCCTTTCAGGGATCCAGTTTGACACTGTCCCTTGCAACACTGTGACCTGTTGCATCATGCTGCAGTGCTCTGGTACAGGGTCTGGGGACTCCTCTGGGGGAACCTTTGAGGGGCCATG
>VWYO01000072.1:32234-58184 GCA_013400275.1 Rhadina sibilatrix | reverse complement strand
AAAGAAAGAAAGAAAGAAAGAGAGAAAGAGAGAAAGAGAGAAAGAGAGAAAGAGAGAAAGAGAGAAAGAGAGAAAGAAAGAAAGAAAGAAAGAAAGAAAGAAAGAAAGAAAGAAAGAAAGAAAGAAAGAAAGAAAGAAAGAAAGAACTATTCCATTTATTTATTTTTTAACTGTACATGGAAGACCAGTGTGACTAAAGACACTGGAAAACACATCTTGGAAATGGAAGCATGTTTGATCTTAATGTTACCAGATACAAATAGGAGTTGATCAAATGCTACTTGGTGTGCAGACGCCATGTATAAACAATAAAAGTGCGAAAAGGATTTAGTAAAGTGCTCCACGATTACTCTTTTTGAAAGTATTCTCTCATAAAGCTGATGAACAAAAATGCGAGATTATGGATTTTTATTTTTTTTTTGTCCTACTCTGTGTTGCTTCAAATACCAAATTAATTCATACCAAATTTTAAGACGTGTAAAGGTACAATTAGAACTGGAGATCTTTTCCTCTTAAGGATCACATTAAAACCAAATCTTACTCCAGCAGCATGTTCAAGCTAGTTCATTATTTCCACACATGAAAACACAGCAGCTCAGATACAATTTTCCCTAAGGACTGAATGCATCCTAAAGGCAGTAATAACAAAAATGAGAAACAGTCCTACTTGAGGATAGAATAATTATATTTCTAAACAATTTTTCACCTGTTTTAACAAAATGCATTGGAATGTTCTGCAGCCTCCACAGAACTAGCTGATTCATAAATACACATGTACATATGTATGTTTTAAATTCCCATTGTTTATTAACTTTGTCCCAGCAATTGGTCTCTTTTTTGACTCTGAACTCCATAGAGTCCACTCTTCAGAGCATCTGTCTTTCAAAGCTAGAGCACGTAATATCCAGCTGTCACTCACATATACGAGTAATAAATAATACAAATAATTAATAATATGAATGAGTGGCAGGGAAGATTTGGGAGAACAAACTTACCCTTCAGAGGCTGTATTCAAGACCTGATTAAATATCTAACAGACTCAATTTTGGAAGTAGTGAATATGACTTATTTTAATTATTAGCTTTACAGGAGTCATCAATTTTAGATTGAAATACAAATCCTCTGCTGCTAAACCATCCATCCTCAAATACCTCTTTTTTAAAAAAATTATCTGGCATGTAACAGTTCACTAATCCATTGTATGTATTCTGTTTGCCAAATCCAGCAATAATATATGCAAAAAAGTCTACAGAGGCAGCAGGTGTTGTTGACAGCAAAGAGTTTGTACGGCGAAAGCATGTGGCGGTGTCTGCTCCAGTTTTGTCTGCTGACGTTTGAGCTGGGTCATTGCTGGTGTAGGTCAAAGGAGGACAGAGCTTCTTCTAAACATGAACTTGCTCGAATACAACTTTTTTTGGCCCAGGCCTAATGAAATAAAAGAAACATTTTTAGCTTGAATTTTAGACAGGCCTGTGGGGTTTTTTTCCCTGCTGGATCCAGCACTGCCGCTGTCTGTAAAAGAAAGAGACATGTACAGAGCTGTACACACAGGTTACTAAGGCCTTAGAACTACTGAAGTTTGGAGTTTGTAGAAGGAAATACAGGTGACCTTGCACCTGATAAGTAACAGTTGTATTAATTATCCAATACAGCCTCATCCCCGATGAGTTACAACTATATCCAATAAAGATAAATATGATAAAATGGAGTGGGTTAGCTGGTGAGGGGAAATCATGAAGACGAAAGATCCTGGGCAGAGATAATCACTGCTGCAAGGTGCTAGGTCTGCAGTTAGAGCCTAATGTTGGAACCTGCAGTCATTGTCTGGCTAGGTAAAAACCTGCATACAGAGTCTGCAAACTAAAACAACAGTTATACTTTAGCAGGAAGTAACCAGCAGTAAGAGGCTGCAAGGAAAACCTACAGTAGGGGCTTGCTGCAGCCAGAGTCAGTGAATGGTTGGAGTCAGGATGGTTGTAAAGAAGAAAAAACCAGGACCCTGTTCATGCTGTGATAAACAAGAACTCTGTATCTCAACTTATTTTTCTACCCTCTACGAAGATGGCTGCTGTAACAGGAGGTAATTTGGAAATGGGAAGATTATAAATAGTTAATAAATCATAAATTAACTCAGTTCAGAAGTAAAACTAAAGCATTACTTTCCTTTAATTGCAGTGCTTGTCACATACATGTGTTAGTAAGAAGGCATAAAATTATTGTTGTGCAGCAGGAAATGTGGTATGAGATACTGACATGCTATATAAACATTTCTGGAGAAGTAGTGGGCAATGTTCTGTCTCTGAATTTTGGACTCGGAGACAGGTAGCCAAGTAGAAAAGCAATCCCACTAACATGCACCTGTTTTAAGAACATGCAATTTTTGTTAAGAAGTTAACACATCTTCACTTCCGAGAGCCATATTCTCACTTTTCTACTCAGCTTCTGGGTGGCATTATTTTGGGTTTGATCCCTGTATAGGTCATTCACTTAAAAACTGGATTCAATGATCCTGTTAAGTCTCTTGCAACTCAAAATATTTTATGACTTCTGGTTGAATTTACTAACCTCCAAACATAAAAGTTGTTACCATAGGAATTATGTCAACTTGGTGTAAGATTCTTAGAGGAAAAGATGTTTCATGAGTTGAGATTTTTTGCATTTGGCTATGTTAAAGAAAGTGTTCAGCTTCAGACTCTTCTTTAAATTATGAAGATGTGATAAGTTATGATTGAAAGGAAACAACTACACAAAATTAAACTCGTTGGTAAGACCTTTTTATTTGAATTGCTGCAGTTTTCAAAATTTAGACGTATTCTCTTGGTTTTGAAAAAGGTTTTGTAAAATATTCTTTTACACTGTGTCTCAAAAAAAGATTGCCCCCTATATTCCTTCAGGATTGGTCTCTTTCTGCTATATCTAGATGAAGTTTTATTTTTCTGCACATATACATTAGAATATGTGTCACAAGACTACCCACTGTGGAATCTTTCTTTACGGAGATACAAACTTTATTAAAATGAAGTTTCTACTGGATGAGTTAAAAGCTGCCATCAATTCCTAAGTATTGGGAGCAGTACAAGTGCTGCTGCTGTTCCATTCAAAGGTATAGTGCAGCAGCGATGAAAGTAGCTTTAGCCTCAGTATCTACAGTCAATCTCTATTCTCGCATTCCTCTGCTCATGCAGAGGTCCCTTCTGTGGTAAACCTATAGCTGTGAGACTGCATTTATGACACTGAGAAACACAATCCAAAACACTTTAAGTTACAGTTATTTAAATTATTGTTATTTATTGTTTTGTATGCTAGAATTCGTTTGCCATTTAGTCTCTGAGGAATCTGCAGCAGCTCAAGAGAAGCATGGCAACAGGTTCTGCACTTAAGTAGAAAAGGATAAATAAACAAAATAAACAGCATCAAACAAAACTCAGCAGTGCCTGAGGATTTACATGTTCAAACTCAAAGCTCCAAGCACTATCCAAAGTGTTTCACTCAAACTATGTGAGAAAAACAGCATTTTAAAATTACGTTTATGTCAGTGGTGTTGTACTTTCTCTAATATAACTGATATCTGCTAGATGATCTCCTACACCAGGCTCAAAAGGTCCTGCTAGCGTAATATCTTGCTTCTGAGTATATTGAATAATTCAGACCTTGGGGCATCATGAAGCTCTTTGATGTCGGACGTGGAAATTTTCGAACAGCTTTTGGTTTCATCCTTCTCTCAAAGAGCTGAAAATTAGCTTTAATCCTGAAAGATGTGACTGAATATTCTTCTGCAGGAAAGTATCATCAATTATTACATCTTCAGAAAGTCCAGTTCCTTCTAACTGTGAAAATGGCTTTGAACTAAAATAGTTCAGAATAGCTGTACATTTGCAATCACTCTGCATGGCCAAATAGAGTAAGCATACACTGTATATACTGCCAAATAGATAGAGGATCTGTCCTTAAAAAAATCCTTTGCTCCCAGATGGTCTTTCCACAGGAAACACCAATTATATTGAAACTACCACTATAAATAACCGTGGATAATAGCTTTGTAAATCGCAAAACAACTGAATTCTCAGTCCTCATGTTCCAGACATATAGGTTTATGCAGCTGACAGATTGTAGTAAGCCTCTGAGGGACGGTATACATGAACCAGGGACTAAGCAAAATGACAGAAATGAATATAGATTGAAATTGTTGTTTAAATTACCCAGGATGACTCAGAGGTCAGTCATTCTTGCAGGCCAAAACATCCTACTCATTCTGGTAAACCATGAGGGATAATTTATTAGAGTGCCTTTATTTATTGCACAGAGTGCTTCTAAAAATTTCAAAACTTAAGTTTTAATTATTAATCCACTTCTATGATGTATTTTATCTTTCCTTAACTTGTCTAATATTCTAAATTCTATTCAGGTTTGTTACTTTTACTTAGGGATTTGTTACTGTGACAAAGAACAGTAGACCTTGATATAAGGAAATAAAAATAGGCAGAGAGAAGTTCCTGCAATCTACTGTTGAAAAGTGAAGGTGTGTGTCATCTATAATTTATCAGCAGCATAGTCTGGAGAAATGATTACATACAAAAACCTTAGATATATCTGGATTTCAGAGGAGATTTCTTCAATTGCCAGATACTGATAATATTTTCGATTTTAAAATGGTTTCTTGTTTCAATAAAGGTAGGTAATGGGCTATCACTGCAGTGTGCTAGACATATCCTCACAATTTGTGCAACTGAAAGGACCTCACAGCGCATCAGGAAGGTCCTGGTATCAGAATACTCATTTCTCCCTTGACTTCTTTCTCTAATGATCCATGTAATCGAGATATGCTTATTAATGAGTAGAAGAATTCTTATGAGCGCACTCAATGTCTTTTTGTCTCTGTACTCATTGGGAAATTGTTCAGAGTTTATTGGACTAATTAGTTTCGATTTTATCACTTACGCTTACCACCTGTTCATATGCTGGATCTGGTAACCAATAAAGGTGAAAGGTGTCTGCTGTCAGGCTGCTGCTCTGCTCTTTCGTTTTTACTCTTCCTCTCTTCCTCACACAAGAGCCTTGCAAGAAACCCTTCCCAAAGCCTCCTATCCCTGCATCTGAGTTATTCTCAGGAAAATATCTCAGTTGCTTGACAACTGTTAGAAACAAGGCACAATATTTGCCTGAAATCTTACGTAATAATAGTCATGTCACTGACACTCCCTCCTCATGGTATCGGACACTTGAGATCAAGTGGATTAAGTTTAAATTGGTCTGTTTGGTCTTGCAAACTCTCTGACTAGAGGAATAGTGAAAATCTCAATCTACAGCCTTGCCTTGACCTTAAGGTTGTAGGATCTGCCACATTCTTTCTCTTCCCATCTGTTTCAATCTCTTGCTTTTCTTTAACAAACAGTCCTCCTTTCTCCTTAAGAATTTAATGCTCTTTTTTTCTTTTTTTTTTTTTTTTAAGAAATTGTCTTTGGAGAGGAGTGTGAATTTTGTCAACATGACAGTTTATTATTTTGTGTATGTAAAATTGTCTCCCTTCCCCCAACCGCCATAGAAGTATGAAATGTCTTTCAGAGACAACAAATCAGGTAATCAAGGAAATTAATGTGTAAAAGTATTAAATTCAAAAGTATTAAGTTCAAGATTGCAGAGAAAGTTCATCCAATAACATTAAAGTTTATTGAATATGAGGTACTTCCAGAAAATATTATTCTTCTGCTGTAAGTCATAAATTTCCAAGAGTCTGCATTCCTGAGCAGTAACTTTAGAAACTGAAAGAGAAAAACTTTTTAATTTAATTGTAGTCTTTCTCATGCTTCTTTGAAGAGCTGCAATGGGTAAGCTGCAATGGGTACAGCTCATGTACACAAACTCAAGTCAAAGTTAACATCGCCAACTATAAAAAACAGAACATAACTGACATTATCTATGTGTGACTTTTCTTAGGATAGAAAGGACCACACTTAACAAAGAACTTGGTAAGCTATTCAGGCTATAAATTTGAATAGATTTTGGGTTTTTAGGCTCTTTATTCCTCATGAGCGTATCAGGTTTTAGTTCTGTTTTTCTATCCATAAAACATAAATACAGTTTTTCTTTCTCGTAAAGCTTTGTGAGTTCTTAGGAGAGAATATACAAGAACCAGAAATTATTAATTCATTAATAGCTTGTTTTTGGTGGTTGGTTTTTTTGGGTTGGTTTTTTGTTGTTGTTGTTGTTGTTGGTTTTTTTTTTAGATTCTGAGGAGAAAGGCAAAATGACGACTGGTTAGCTCATTCTAGAGGTTATTCTTTCTTTTGCTAATTACGTTTACCTGAGTGAAAGAATTGTTTACCCAAAAGGACTGAATTTTTATATATATAGTCTTTTATTCATAAAGGACTGAATTATAAAGTATTACAACTACTGAACTTATAATAACCTGTAAGGTAAGCATGTAATTAGGCAGTTTTAAATTACATAAATGATGCACTATTTGGTGTCAAATAATGGTCTTATAATTTCCCCACTAACAGATCGAGGTTAGAAAGTAGAAAAAATACTCAGAAATAATTATATGATCCAACAACCAATCAGAAAGAAGAGATAGTGATGGAAGAAGTGAGGCATGAGCATCCCTCTCCCTACCTGTGCAATGTCATGCAGATCTGCCTTAAGGCAGACAACAAAGGACCAGCTTCTTCATACTTCTTCCCAAAACTATTTCCCGAGCACCAAGACTGTTCCAGTTGTGCCCTGTCTCAGAGTGGCACTACATTCATTTCCCAGCTTACTCTACCCACCTCACTGCTTCCATTCTTTGGCTCTACTCTCTGCTCCATTCAGAGTTAGTGAGAGCAAACAATAATAATAGAGGGGTATTTCTGCCACAAAAAATATCAAGAATTACATCAGCATATCATGCTGCAATTTCTGTTAAAAAATCTGAATGCTATCTTTAGCATGAGGTCTTGTGTCAAAAAATTTGTCTGTAATCTCTGCAAAATAAAAATTTTTCTGCATTTATCATTTGCTGAACTAGGAGCAATTTGTCCAGCTAAACTCTGCTTCAATACTTCTTACTGAGTTGCTGAAGTGACCTTATTTGATCACTGTAATCCCACCCAATGCATTTTATATCGTCTAATTACATTACTCCCATGCTAAGGAAAGACTGATCTTGTCGTTCTTCCAAGGTTGGATCTTATGCTGATGTAATGATTCAGAAAGTATCAGGACTCAGCATGTTTTTTCCCTGCCTTCAGCATGAAATGCGTAGTAGAGAGGCTTGATTGGGTATGGCTCACAGCTGACTCGCAGGCTGAGAATGTTTTAACAGGAAAAAAAATCTTGTTGTTGTTTTACAGTTTTCTCTCTTTGTTTTTTACTTAGTGGATGAGATTTAACTTCACCTTGTTGCAGATACAATTATCCATTTTTCCACTGCATGGATTTATAAATGTGATGCGACCTCTTGTGGTGCAAAAAAATATTGCACATATCGTCCATGTGTCATGCCGTTTATACCACCTGCAATCGACACACAGTTCATCTGCCTGGGCGGTTGGGTTTCTATTAACCAAAGCGTAACTGTTGTCTAAGAACTTCTCATTAACGATGAATTTCTCTTCGGTCATGTAATCGTCCATGCATTTTGAATAACTTTTATCTAGTAGCTGATTCAATTTTTATCAATTTATCCTTAGTTTATTTTCCTTTATTTTTCAATTATTACTTTCAAATTCCTCATTTAGCAGTTATGAAAAGATACTGGTATTTAAAATGTCATTTCATACTTGTCATTAATAATGTTTGTTAATAAATAAATTTTTAAAAAATTCCCTTGTTGATCAATCTGATTGCACACATAGGAGACCTACTACACATATGCCAAGACCAAATGATAAAAGAAATACAACTCTTTCCAAAATTAGTTACTGGATCCTATATATCTATGTAGGTACTGGCATTCCTTAATCAGCAGAGGAAGTTACAAATGTACTATAACTGTACAGTAGTTGTTTTCTATAACTATGCATAAATCTTTCTAAAAAAAAAAAAAGTCAGGGGAAAAGTGGTATTTTTAAAAAAAATCTTTGTGCTTCATATTGTCTATTACTTGTGGCCATGACAACCAATGATAGTAGCAAGACTGCAATGCCTCTGCAGTCTTATCACAGCAGCAGCCTATTGATATGCTGCATGCAGTGCACCCAAAAGATAAGAGCAATGGAGTTTCACATGAACACCTACCATTGGATGCTTGCAGCAGAAACACTGATTAAATAAATAAACTGGAACTGAAACCAGAAATAGAAACTTAGTTTCTGTTTCTAACGTAGCCCAAGTTGTTCAGCTCCCTGAATGACTCCTTGCAGGATTCATTTACAGGCAATTTTAAAGCTGGTAGACGCTTAAGGATACTGCAATGTCATTTTTTATCTCTATTTAAAACAGTCTTTTCTCATTACCTGAAATACACAATGATGTTCAAGAACACCTTCAGAAATGGCATAACAAGAAATCAGCATTAACGATATTGCAAGAAGGAAGTAAATTTGATTAAACTTAAAAATATTCACCTTTCCTACATTCAGTACAGTATTTTTCAAGAAAGAAATTCAGAGATGTGAAGTGGTTTTGATTTTCTTTTACTTTTTAATCTATACCTCTCTGTTTTCCTTTTAACTGCACTTAGTTTAATATGTTATCAACAGCTGACTGCTTTCCTGTGTCAATTGTGGATCCTGATTTAGTTAAAACTAGTTTCAGGAAGACATATCAATTTTATTGGCAATCCACAGTTGACCATTAAACTCTGTGTAAAGGTTTTAGTCACCAAAAATATAGAAAAAAAATATCTTAAAAACCCAGCTTATCAAGAAGCCATTCAAACTGAAAATGGAAAAACCCTCAGGCTTTTTGATGGTACAACACGATATTTGATGTGTGTATATGAAGAACACCTTTAAGAAAGAACACACTTTAGAGTAAGAAAATCCAAAATCTGGCTGAAGTTTACATATATTCTCTAATTCTGAATGAATGGATTAAACTACCATGGGTCAGCTTTCATTAGAGATGTAGAGCATAGTTATAGTGCTGCTTTGGAACTTTTGGGAGGAACTTTCACAAAGCTAAAGAGAAAAATAAAACTTCCCAAAGTTGTTACACCTTAAGGCAGCACAAGACAGAAAAGAGAAAGGGAAAATAAGGTCTTACATAATTATGTGATCGTGCCCATTTTGAAGAACAAGAATAATCTTCTCCATTTGATCTCACAGATCAGAATGGTGGCTTTACAGACCAAAGTAAGAGCTGTGCGAAAAAACATAAAGGCTGCAAAAGAACCGTAGCACTAACTTCTTCTTTATATTCATTGTTATATAAAATGAATATGACTTTGAAGTCTTCTGAAAGCCAATCAGAATTTTAAATATTAGAATGATTGGACACCTTCAAGTGACTAGAGAAAATGAAATTACTGTTCTTTTGGAAAAGCAGCATCTTGTTGCGGATAACGTAGCTGAAGATGCAATAAGAGGAGGTTGAAGGAATATGGGGAATCAAAGCAAGGAATCCAAGTAATACCCCTGAGCAAGGCGCAGAAAGAGCTTCTACTATAGACAATTGTGGAGACTATTTTCAGCCTCAGATCTGAGCCTGTAAACATAAACAAGTGAGCGAATGTGTTCTTGTAATAAAATTTCCAATATCTGATTTCCCATTCATCAATTTCCAGTTAGACAGGAATGGCAGCATTAAATAAAGCAATAAAATATTCACATATACTCTGAACAATTTTTTTTATTTCTCTTGACATTTCTATTATTCTCTTGGCTACTATCTTTGAATATTGAGTAGTATGAGTCCTTCAGAAATGTAACGACTTTTGTGTATCTCTTCCCTACTGTCTTCTTTTTCTTCAGCAAAAATTACATCCCCATTATATTTCTTTGCATTGCTTGCTCTCTCCAGCAAATTTCAATGCAATATTTTGTCTCACCACCTGCCTCTCCTGCCCTACAGTGTCCATTTGTCACTTGCAGCTCATTGCAGATATAAATGTCAACACACAAGAGAGTCCAGCTGCACTGCTGCCCCCAGCTACCCCAAGTCACTCCAGGTACTGCAGCACTCAGTACCCAGAAGTCTGAAGAGGTATTACCAAGACAGCATGAACAGACAGAGGTCCTGAAGACGAACTGTTCCTGAATTTTGGGTACTTCTGTTGTTTTTGTCCCTTTTTATTGACAGTTCCATGATGAGGGGTTTCCTTTTCTGTGCATAAGGAAGAAGGGCTGTTGTTTTTCACTTATCCAATAAACCTGAATTTTGAAAACATTAAAGTGAATTGAAGGGAGTCAACTTTATAAAATTCTAATTGCAGAAGGTTTCATGCAGACTATGGGATTAACCCATGGAATTGATTTTTCTCTCCCTTTTTAAAATTATTCCTCTTTTCTTCATTTTCAGATTGTCAATATGAGAGTAGATTCAAGTCTTTAATTGAATATAGTCTTCAACTTTCAGATTTGTTCATTTGTATGTCAGTGACAGAAATTTTCACAAATTTCAATTTGATGAGCACTGGGCTCTCCTCTCCCTTTTCTTGCTGTTCATCTGACACATAAAAAACCACAGAAAGTAAATTAATTTCCTAATTCCATATTTTAAACAGGAGAAAGATAGTACATTTCACTTTCTGGGGGCTCCCTGACGTAAAATAATTATTAAAAATGTTAAAAAGGAAGATCTGGAAAGGTCCAGACTGGTTTGGCATGCAGAATTATACATACCTAAGAAGACAAAATTCTTCTTGAATCCCCGGGAGATGTTTTTATTTAAATACCATTTAAATACCATTCTCATAAGAAGTCATACTTACCAAATAGCCAGCTGTTGGCCCTGATAGACCCCTCTAACATAGTTTTCAAAAGCTTGGAAAGTGGACAAATGTACTAAAACATGTTAGTTTGATGTTGATCTGTCTTGCAACCCTGAGTGAAACACCAAAAGGGAAATACTTCAGATCTCACAAAATCAGCAAAACCTCACTATTCCTGGAAATCATCTATCTTTCTGTGTTAGCCTCATGATTTATAAGAATTTGTACATGGACTTCTGCCACAGTAAGTTTTCAATTTAATTCAGAATCAATGTATTATGGAAATTTTGAGATATCGTCCCATTGAATAAAGTCCAGATGGCAGATATCTCTGACTACTATTTTGAATGCAAAAGGCTCCACTTGCATGTGTTTATTTTCCATATAAAATCTTGTAAGATGAAATGTGCCATGTGTAAGTCATGTTGAAATGTGAATATCCTTCTAAAGCTTTGAGTAAAAGTGATTCAGTCTTCATGAACACATGCTACAAATGTTTAATTTTTTATCTTTAAGCATACACAGAGAGATAATTTATTATCAATGGTTTAATACTCAAAATAGATTACTCAGTATTGTCTGAACTTCAAACTTGACAAGTGTGAAAATTATTTTTCCAGAGACATGCGGGGACAACACACCTTTATATTCCTTATGACAAATCAAGAGCTATCGGAATTTATTTTGCTTAAACCTCACATAAAATATCAGAATGTACTTCAGCCAAATTGCTTTTAATGAGCAATGAAGGGTTATAGCAAAATAGAAGTTTTAGCATCAAAATTTAATTTTCTTTCACCTTGTCAAAAACAAACTGAAACCAAAACAAAAACCCAAACCAAACTTAGTTTTGTGGTTCTAAGTGCTCATACAATCCAACAGTACAATGCTTACTACAATGTTTCTCTGTATAGCGGTTATCTTAAAAAAGAATCCGGAAGATCTTATAAGGAAAAATGGAAAAAATAATATTTCCGGGACCTGTGCAAAAAAACCACAAACATAAACATTAAAAAAGCATTAAAAATGGTTGGAATATTTCCTCAAAATTTTAGAGAAAGAATCTGTGATTTGGATTAATCTCATATGTTTGATGTTCACAAATCTTAGGAATCATTCTTCTTACAGATGAGTTTTCAAAAATGTGCCTTGATGTTCTTCGTAGCTGAGAATGCAAGTATGAGGATATATGACTCAAATAATTTATCAGGAAGCATCATCAATTAAAACAAGATAAAAATATATATAAAGTGAGGTATGTATTTAATATTGTTCCGCCAATTACATCATCAATTACATTTTTTCAGCCTTCATTTAGAATTGCAGAAGATGAGTATTTAGTACTGTAGATAATAAACTCATAAAGTGAGCAAATAGGACAAAAGAATTCAAGAACTGAAATTAAAACACATCAGCAAATTGACTGAGTTCTACTAATTTTGTAAAGGTGTAAACCTGAAGTCTCAAAAATTTTAATTAAATGAGTTAATGTTTTACAATATTTATGGCTATGATGTACAATGGATAATAATTCGTAATTTTTAAATTTCACAGTCTTTATTAACTTGCGTTTTTTTGAATGTAAATGCAATTTTTGCCCCACACCATAAGTGGATTTAAATAAAACAGACCATAAAAAAAAGTAAGGCAGAGATATGGTCTGGATTCATCAGAGCACTGTCCAAACAAATTAAAAGAGCTACTGATATTTCTACACTAGAAAAAAAATGGAAAACTAATTCATGAATCTGTCTCCTGCGTACCTTGGGAGTATATGATAGATTTATTATATAATTTATACTAGAGTTGTTAAATTCTAAGTGGGTAAAACAGCCTGTTCGAGAAGTGAGGTTCTCTCTTGATAAAATATGCTGAACTATTAACTGATGTTTTGTACTAAGGCATTACAGCATTTTATGCAGAATCGTCTAAAGTAATATAAAAGAGTTTATTAAGAGGCTATAACAAAATATGTTCTGTTCATCTTTTAAACTTTATGTAGTATCAGTATCTTGTGAACATACGGATTTTTCTTTCCATTATATCAGCGAACACAGTCATACAAAATAAGGACTGAGAACGTAGGATAGCTTTTCATTGTTGGAAATATAGTTAAATTGTTCTTGCAACTCTGTTTTTTCTGTGAAATTAAGTGATGGCTCTCTCAGTTTTTGGCTAATGATTTATGAAAATCTTTATTTCATGAAAGTGACAGATTTATAGATCTGACAGGCAGTTACTATGCAAATTTCTCGAAATTTACTTTTCATTGTGTTTTTAACCTTTGTTTTATCTACTTTATCTGTCAGCTTCTGTACAGGAAAAAAAAGTCACAAATCCTGCAAGGAAGAGTGGAACCACATCCTCACACAAAACTTCCATGTTCAGCACCTTCTCTTTCCCATCTTGATCATGCATATATTGTATAATGAAAAAAATCAGCGTTTCTCCTAGTTAATTTCTCCATCTCCTTCTCTTGTCAAAGTAAGTGTTATTATTTATAGCACAGTAACAACCAGAAATCACAAGGGAGACAGGTAGTCAGGGTGTAATTTATGTCTCTAAAAGTAGACTACTCGCACTGATTCAAGTGTTTTGCTGTTTGGAAGATGCTGACCTGAGCTCCTCTCTCCTATCAAGAAACGATTTCGCTCTCCTCGCCCATGCAGGAAAATACATTCAGAAGTCCACAGAAATATAATGGTTTGGACTGTTCCCTTTGTACAGATTCTCCATGGAAATCCATCTTATTTTGTGCATTTAAACCACAGCCAAAGCTGGTAATTCACCTCTCCATACTGACTGCTGCAATAAGCTTTTTCATCTTTATGTCTTTTTATATTAACTTTTGTAATGCCAGGACCGTTTGGGCAGCTCTTTAATAAGGTACATGATAAAAATCTGTTCATTATCCATGTTCCTGTATCCATGTCTGGAAAAGCAATAATGCAGGAAGAAACTATAATGAAGAAAGAAACTCAATGGACTTCATGGAAACTCCAGATCAAGTAAAAAAAGAGAGAATCAAGAAAACTTATACAGAGTTGATGGAAATGAGTACTCAGGGCAAGGGGAAGTTTCAATTTAGTAGGTGACCTAACTGGATTCACATGAGGCATGTAAGTTTCCAGGACAATTAAAAGTGCCTGGTCTAGTGAGCAGAGACAGACCGATACCGAGGTAGAAAAGTCTGGCTGGAGGCAAAATCCATGGTATGCCCCCATTTTCACCAAACAGCACATTATTTTCTTACACCACTCTCCTTGAGAAAAAAAACACTTTAGTGCATCCTTTTGCTTGATTGACCTTTAGGAACCACTGGCTGATTCTGCAGCCCAAAAAGCTGGGGAAGGGCAGCCGTCATATAGAAGGATGAGAGAAAAGAGAACTAGGGATATCCAGTTGAACAACAGCTGCCTTGGAGCTCCATGGAGTTCTTGCAGCTGGGCAGGCAAATCCACAGGCACAATAAGAGGTTTTCCAGCACCACAGACACCAAAGGTAGGACAGGAGTTAAAGTGGCTCATCAGGTGTAGGAAACTGCATCCCTAATAAACATGGCTCTGACTCAGAAGATGAGAAACTTATTTGCAAAAGAAATTCAATGGACTGAAAAAATGGTCCTGGATGTAAATTGAGTTGTAATAGCAAAAGAAAAACCCCAAGAATTCATGACTGTCTGGTTCATCTCATTGGTCATTTGCTCCACTTTTTACTGAATGGTCCCTCTCATGGAAAATGGAACAGATTGCACCACACAAAAAACTTCAATTAAATCTGGGCCAGCACTTTTTAAGGGATAGTGTTAGTAAAGGCTTTCTTTTCTTTTCTCACCTTCATTTGACCTTACTTTGATTCACAAACATGCCTTCCTAATGCTGTGCAGCAGAGATAGTAACAGTCGCATCAGCAAGAGCTGCAGTGACAGCAAAATTTCCTTCAGAGAGGATGTTTAAGTGTTTCCACTTGGGCTAGTGTCATAGGTGTGTTAATATAAATTTCACTAGTAGCGCTGAGTTTATGCAGATGAGCTCTAAAAGCCTTGCTTGTCCATGCCTAACTGCTGCAGGGCCACATTGTCTTGACCAAAAATACACCCTACAGCAGCACTGCTCTTAAAATTATAGCTAAAATAGCAAGCTCTTGGGAAGGGAATATTTGGAGAAATGAAATTTAATCCTTTGAGTTTCTGTTAATATAGCACTCTACTGGGAAATCAATATAGTGAACATGGATACCATGTTCATGGAACCATAGATGGTCTGGGCAGGGACAGGCATCGAGCATTCCTAAGCAGATCTTTTAAACTGATTCAGTTCCATGGAAGAATTTCCCATGCTGACCTACTTACTTGGCCTGGGAAATGCAGAAATGTTGCACTGCAGCTATGCTCCTCGCTTCTAGCCAGAGCTCTACAAGTGACAAGCAGAGTGAGAGGGAGAAGTGATTGCTTGGGAACCTATAGACCACTAGACTGTCCAGAAAACATGGATCAAGAGCGTTCCTAGTCTAAGAACAGAATTCTGGAAATTTGCTATTGGTATGCTGAGTTTCCACACACCTTGTAGCTGCCTTTGACAGCTGAGATGCTGAGAGCTGGAAGAATTTGTGACACATGTGAGAATGCTTGACTTCTCCGTGTACCATCCTAGGAGAGATGAGGAGAAGGTCCAAAAAATCCATGCAGAGATGGTGTTCATTAGCTGCCAAATTGCTTCCACCTGAACTTGGGTGAGGCTTACTAGCATAGAGCACTAGCTCAGAGTTGCTGTGAGTGGTCTGCATTGAAACATGACCTGGACTATGATCTCGTGTGTCATCAGTTTTTACAAGGGCTAATTCAGGGACTAAAAAAAGGAAAACCAAGGAAAATAACCAGGTATTGGAGAGAAATATTGATATTTCACGGTGTGAAAAAAGATTTCATTGTCAGATCAAAAAATATTCAGTATTAGAGAAGAAATGTATAGAGATTGGCTTTGATCTTTTAGTAAATCACTTAAATGACATTTTACTTCTACAGAATGGAAAGGAGAGATTCCTTCCACTATGGAGTATGGGACATTTTTTAATATGCTTAAGTAGGTTGGTAACAAAAGTTTTCAAAATTTGCTGATCCCCAATTTCCAGTCCTAGATTTTCTCTTGTGAAAATCTGAGACAATGTAAGTTCAGCTCTTATTTGTCATCTAGACTAAGAATAATAACACAGTTAAGGCCCCTTTTGTCCAAGTCCTTTAGCATCGCTTGATCTCTTCCCCATCTAAGGCTTCTCCATATGGCTACATTTATGTCAGTAAGTGAATTTAGCTCAGTAAGAGGAGATTTGTAAAAGAGAGAAGCAGCTGCTGACTACCAGGTGTCTAGGACACATATTTTAAACAAGTGAACTGTGCATTTTTACCTTGAACTATATAATGAAGATGACTCACAGAAGGAACACAGTTTTCCAGATTCAACCCACTGCAGAGATAGGATAGATTAATTGTAACTCTATAAAAGCCCGTTCTTAGGAAAGACTTCTATACTAAATATGGAAATCTACTCATAGTCAAGTCAATTGTGCCCTTAGAATAAGAATCACAGTACAAACTTACAAAACAGTCCTTTTTTTTTTTTGTGAATGTTTGTGAACATTGTATGGAACCTTTGGAGATGTTCTGAAAAATTCTTATGGTCCTTTCCTCTCCAACATATCAACAGGGGAAGAAAACCATCCTTAATTTAAAAAAAAATTTTAAGCTATTCCTCTCCACAAGCAGTGAAAGAGATATTAACTTATTTATTGCAAAATGAAAACAAGCCCTTGTACCTGCTAATCAGCACTCTCTGCTTCAGAGGATTCTTGAATTTTAAAATTACATGTTCTTTTGTAATCACGTAGCTTGATATTCATGCTGTTCCCACACAGTCAAAAAATGGCTAAGCTAAGGATTGATATTTCACTGGCACATCAGTGCAGTACTGTATTTTTAAATATATAACATATCTTAGTCGGCAGGTGATAAGAACATTCTTCAGTTTGTTTAGAGGACTGATTTGATTTTAATTGTTGAAAATTGACTTACCTTGTAACATGATTCATGTATTATCAACAAAATCCCCTTTCCTTGACATTAAAAATTTAAAAAGTAGACATGTGAGTCTATTCTCCAACACAAAAGTCTATTCTTCTATACCAAGAGAATCTTCAGAGATTTATGCCAGTACTCTACTGGCATGCTAAGTAAATAGAATAGCTAAGGTTTTGTTCTGAGTCAGTAATTAAATTCTAAAAGATATTTTAACAATAATACGCAGTTAGTTAAACTAGCAGTCCTGTTCTTTTGCATCTTCATTATGAGAATTTGTACCTGTCAATATCGGAACTTACTGAATAAGGTACAATATGGCAAACCATGATTCCAAAACCAGGCCTCTTCGAAGTTCCTTTTTTCTGCGAAATTGACTCTCCTCCTGAGAATAAAATTAAAAAATACTATGTTTCCTACAAAATAAAATCTAAGTGACTTTGCTCTGTCCTACACATCAGCTTTGTGGACTGTACATCATTAACACTGCACACACATTCATCCATCATTCTCTTTTCCCCTTTACAATAGTAAATCACATTTATTAGTATGCACTTCAACTGCCAAAAAACCCTTAAAATATATATGAAACCGCTTTTAAAATTCTTGATAAAGATTTGCTGATAAAAATCTTATTTTACCTAAAGCTCCATGTGAAAGTAAAGATAACTTTTGGTTCAGTTGAGTGCATAGCTTTTCCCCTTATCTTATTTTACCAAAAGTAATAGAGAGTGCTTGAGATTTCCTCCACAAAGAGCCGAAAAGTAAGCCTCCCTATTTGTGAATTTGTATGTGGACTTTACAGGCACCTCCTCAGTACTTTTATTACACTCAGTATCCTCCTATTGTCCTCACCTTTTCTTCTTCTTCTTCCTCACAGTATTTCCCTGTTTCTTCCGATGTCCCTTCTTCTTTAACTCCCACACTGTCAGCACAGGCCCGTTTTGGCATGGATCTGTCAAAGTGCTGAGAGACCATCTCATACGCACATCTTGACCAAGGCATCTGATTTCTGTCTCTTAAAATGGATGGGACTCTTAATTATGACTGTTTCTACCCCAGTGCACACAGTAGAGCACTGGATCTTCTTCTCCAGTTGGCTTCCGATTTGCACAAAACCTCAGCATCTTCACACTATGAAACACTAATTTTAACTTACAGTAGGTAACTGAACAGATAAGTTTTTTGAGGGGGGTAGACAAAGACACATAATCATTTCAAAAAAATTTATCACTTGTAAAACCAAAGTGTAAACTAGTGAAAAAATTTAGTTTAAAGAATATCTCGTTATCCAGTGATTTTTTAAATAAGACTAATTTTAAAAAAGTGTGAATAAGAAATTTTTTAAAACTTTTAAATTTGGCACCATTAAATGCTATTCTAATGGTACTTATTGTTATTTCTGAAGAGATTATAAAGAACTTACTCAGAAGTGTAAGGTGACAGGCGCTTGAATGGAAATTATTTTGCAATTTGATAGATTAAATAAAATAAGAGAAAATTCCTAGAGAAAATATGTCTACTTCATTGATATTGTCAGTTTACTTCTCTAAAGTTTTCTTCTTCAAGCAGGAAGTAGAAGACATTTTCATCTTGGCTTTATTCCAGATTTTGTACTTGAGAGAAATCAAGTTACCTTTCACAGCTTAGTTAGAAAGGTTTAGAGTAATTAACGGAAATACAATTTAAGAAAAATTGTAACTTATTGAGGGTCACATGTGCACTAACACAGCATAATTGCTTCCTTCTGGCTACTGGAAAAGTCATATGTTTCCTAGAATCTGAATGGCTAAGACATAGTGCTTTCTGTTTGGAATGAAAAGGGTAAAATGCTAAAGAATAGTTTAAAATTTTCTGGTTTATTTATCTAGTGGAACACCTTTCTTACTTGCAGAATAACCAGCTCCATGTGAAAGAAAATTACATATTTTAGAGATATTAAATGGGTTTGCTGATGTAAAACTCTAGCGCAGGAATTAATGAATCACTGTTAAAACTCCAGAGCTAGAAGAACTTAAGTAAGAACAGGCATTCATACCAATAATTACAGCTTTATTACTCTTTTTAAACAGGTTTCAACAAAAACAATTATTTACCACCTCTTAATCAATCTCTAACTCCACCTAATTTACTGCAAGGATACGTCTATGATAATCAATGCAGCAACAAAACGTCTCGGAAATCCGAAAATGCATTGCCTCTGTCTACTTTGAAGTTCTGTCATACACTTTTTGTGACTCAAAAGACTTTTTTCTAACTAGGCATCCTCTTGTGTAGTGTTTTATAACCATGTGAAGTGTTTAATAGCCAAAAAGCGGAGTCATTCTAGTTATTAAATATGGAAAATACATAATAATTACGTTTATTAACATTTTGCATATGATCCGCAATTCCTACAAAACCCAAAAGAGTCAGAATTTTATTTTACTATAATCATCCTTCTAGACGGGATATTTCGGGGCTGACACCAACAGTTGAATTCAAGCAGCAATTCCACCTTTAGGAAATTAAAATATAACCACCCTCTCTCAGCATTGCTGTATTTAATGAGAAGGCAGCAGTTTTGGACAAAAAAGACTGCATCAGCTGCAAGCTTAGGAAAACCTGACAGCTTTCTCTGGTAGAGTCTAAGCTGGGTAAACTCATTCTAAAAAGGGAGAGAAAAGTTTAACTATATTGCCTGCACAAGACAATCCATTAGCTTTTCCTGATAGAGAACCTAAGAAAGAGATCAGATAGGGCAGAATTAAAAGCCTTTGCCAGAGGAAGACCGTTTCGCAGCCGCGCCACATCTTATTTCCAAACAATAAATAGTTATATTTTGCATATCCATGCGGCCATAAAATTCAGTTTTGTCTATACTGCTGAGAAGTTGAGAGCCACTTCAGACTGGAGACTGCAGAATTAACATTGTTAGTAAATGTACAAAGCTGAGCCTGTTTTATTATTGCTAGGTTTTGATTCACTAAATGCTACTTCTTTGTTACAGAATTTGTTATTTACAGTACTACTGGTGTTGAAATGAAGCCAGGCTTTATTTGGACAAAAATGGATTGCTAAACTCAAGCCCAAAAGAACTGACATCTCACTAAGATGTCTATTCTATGGTGCCAATTAAAAGAGGTTTGTCAGTTCTTTCAGCCAGTGTTTTTTTCTTGCCAAGTTTGAAAAACACAGGACAAAAATAACTGCCAAGACAAAAGCCTGTAATTTGCAAATAGGGCCTTTCGGATATTTTATAACCCCTGTATATTCCATTTAGAATGTACAACAAATTTTATCTGCACCACAACCTTATCTTTGAGGCTTATTAAATGCTACATAAATCACTTTCACAATAACTTTCCAATGTGAATGACCACTCCCTTTCTATGCATTATTTATTTTTGGCTTAAGAAGTCCATGAGAAATCATTCTAAGTTGTAGAATATGATGGTTACTGGTTTTTCCTTTCTAACAGTTGCAAGGATTAAAATGTATAGAATTAAAGGGAGCATAAAATTCATCAAGCTAGTATTGCAACTAATCTGCTCCTCATAATATTATTAAAAATCTCTTGCACAAGTTTGTATTTGTACAACTAGGAGCCAGTTTAAAATCTGCATACTTTCCTGCTGTGTTTTAAAGTTTAATGGAAGCATTAGGACTGGTACTTCATAAAAGAGGTCTAAGAAATTATGCATTACCTGACAATTTAGTAATAAAGCAAAAGATTTAGTTTTCGAGCCCCTTTTGCCTGCCACTGATTTTGTATTGCTGTAGGTTACTGGGTAAATAATGTGGTGAGAAGCACATAAAGCCTAAGACACTTGATTATCAGACACTGCTTGAGCTTAAGTGGAAGCCAAATTATTCATGACTTAATAGTGCTCAAGCCACGCATTGTCTCACAGCTGAGAGGTGCTGCACCAGCCAAGAGTGAGCAGCGTCTGAAACCAAAGCCTGTTAGAGGCTTAACCTGCCCTGTCAATGTGCTCCTTTCTAGTCTCTTGTTGCTGCCTTTTGCATGGCTCTCCACAAGGCATCTCACTTAACACCAAATCAGGCATTGCTTAATATTGTACTTGGCATAGCAGAGACACATCCCAAGAGCATTTCCATTGGTTTGACTGGGCTTTAGCTGATCCCTGTAAATACTTAGACAAACTTCAAAAGCTGGCAATTCTAATTATGCCTGAGAAAAAGATTTCCTCTGATATCTAGGCAGAATTGTACCAAGCATTTCAGAATAAACTCTGCAAGAGCCATTTTAAAGGAACGATGCCACTGTCTCCACACATACCACTATGCAAGACCACAGTCTGAATTAGTTCTGTTCATTTTTGTCACAGCTGTTACGATGTCAGCATTTTAAATATTAAAACTTCAAACTTCTGCTTCCATTTCTTTAAAAAAGTTGATGGATATGAAAAACCACAGATGAAAATCAGTAAATAATACTTATTATTTATACGTAATAGATAGCAGAGAAGCTGTTTTCTTCCAGTGCATACACATCTGACAAGCATGGACTTTCAGATAGATTGAACTTTTGAGTGAATTTTTCTGTGTTCCCCGAAAAATGTAAAAAACATGGAAAAAGCATGAAAACAAAATTGCAGCTTTACTTTTCATTTACAATTGAGTTGTTTTCTGTTCTTAGCATTTATGATATAAAATATATTATTGACATAGTTTTAAATAAAATTTGAATTGAGATGTAACTTTAATAGTGATATTGTACTAAAAAATGTAAAGTTTCAAAAAGTATTTTTCTTGTACTCTTCCTCAAGGGCAACTTGAAAATTAAGTAAAGAATGAACTTGTTTCTGAGTTGCTTGATGCCTACTCACTTCTGTCATAAAAGAAAATCCACGTTCTCTGATAGGAATTTTATCATTGCTCTCATAAATTTTTTTCTTCCTGGATTTCATCCCCTTCTCTTGGTATTCCTGGCGTTAGCAGGGGCAGATCGTTCTCAGTCACATCAAAAAACACGCCCTCCGCCAGAGCTGCGTCCCTTACAAAGTTATTTCTTTTGTCTGAAAGGCTCAAAGTAGCTTAGGTGGTCACTGTTAGCTGCCACATTCATAGAACCCCTCCTCTGACATCAGTGTTTGGTCAATACAAGATTTTGTGTCTCAAATATTACACTGTAGGAACAAAAAATAATTGTAATTTTATCTCAAGTTAAACTAGAAAGATAGAAGGAAAAAATTTACTGTACATCCTCTCGTGCCTTGCTTCATGTTTATGTCAATTAAATCCTACATTTTAAAAGAGAATTAAGTGGCCAAAGAATTTCTGGTATGCTGAATCAATATCTGCAGACTTTACGGTGAGCATATACACAGAACTTTGGTAATAACCACAAAGAACTTTGGCAAGTAATGCCCTAGAATTAGAAATTAAATAAAGGGGTGAATTAAAAGCAACATCAGTAAGGGAAGAAGGGTGAGAAATAATGAGCAAGTGACAGCACATAAAATACATAAAAAGCAAAATGGAAAATTATGGGCGCTACGCAAGAGGCATGAAATGTATAACATGGGATACAGAGGCTTACACAAAAGCCTGGTATCTGGACATGCTTAGGATGAGGGAAACGGGAGACTGGAATCAAGCTGATGTCTCTGCCCTGTGGCGCTATTACCCATGGAGCAGTGCAGCTGCTCAGAGCACAGACCCAGGGTCCCTGCAGTGCCCCATTGCAGGTTCTTCACCTCTGCCAGAACTAGAATAGGGTTTGAGGCAGGTCTGCACTTCAGAAGCGACAACTCTTTGATAGGAACTTATAGCAAACCTAGCTATCTTTAGGGTCTTCAATCAGTGTGCCAGGAAAGGGTCAGCAGCAGGGGTTGGCGCTGACAATTAAGAGAGATATTCTGAGCTATGCTGAAGTCTGAGTCAATTTACCTCTTCTGTCACTGCTGCTCCAACCAGCTCAGTTCTGCCTGCCGAGGATTGCAGCCCTGCTTCCAGTTGCATCCTGGGCACACACACATCCATAGGTATAGCAGCACGTTAACTACAAAAAAAGATAATCTCTATAGATCCAAAATATCACTGTGCCTTGCCCAAGACCCAAGCATATTTAGTGCCCTGTAACAGTTTCAGGGTGAACAAAGCCTACAATGTGTTTTCTTGCTCTGGTTTTTAAGACTTAGTAATACATAATGCATGTCAGAAATAGATAATATTCAATTATTAGGCATGACATTTCAGGTCCCCCGAGGCTATGTAAAAATTAAAGTATGCTGTGCCTTTCCCACAATCAGAATAAAGTCCCAAGGCAAATCATCCCCTCTAATCTACTTTCTATTTCTAGTAGGTATTTTACAAATAACTTTTACGTTATCAATTATTTTACAGCTACTAAGGGTAGTCTGTGATGCATTATTGAAAAGAAAGACAGTTGCTTGTTTGTAGACGTCTGTGTAGAAAGTGAACTGCTTAATTTGATGTTTCTCATAGCCTGCCACAACTCAATTTAATGAATATTTAATGGCAGTAAAATGTAGCTATTTTTAACAAGTTTCTGACAACTAAAAAAAAAAGCTTCGGAAACGGCGACAGATGTTGCATTCAATGCAGTGCACTAAAAACAGGTCACAAACTCAGAAATATAAGTATCTATGATAAAAGGAAGCTCACCAAAAATTATTATTAAAAGAATTTAAAAATTAGGACAAGGAAGAGGACAATTAAAAGCATCAAAATATTCTAGAACAGTGCGACACATCTCCAGAATTTCTGCTTCAGGCGCCTCCAGATTTGCCTGCAAACAAAGAGAGTGAGCGTTCAAAAGAACCTTGTGCGCCGTGCCACCCAATCCCCTCTGGCCATGCTGGGGTGAGGTCTGGCAACCAGGCCAGGCTGAGCAGTGCTTTGAACCCCAGGTCTTGCTGCCCACACCTGGCAGAATTGGTGGGACGTGCCTGTGGCACCAGGCACTATCTCCCTAAGATGCCGTGGGGCTCAAGGCCCCAGGGAACTGCTGAATGGCTAGTAAGGCTGTGGGCACAAGGGCTGCCATGGGGACAGAGCCTATGAAGGCACCTTGCTGCTCAGGTGCTGCTGGTACCTACAGCACTGTGAGTGTGGTGAGACAGTGGAACCTTGAGGGCAAGCAGCAGAGCTCAGGGCTCTGGGGGAGCTGAGTGTGATGGGTGGGCAGGGAAGAAGCACAGGCTGAGAGAGCTGGCGGGGCTCACGGCACTGAGTATGCTCAGGGGGATGGCAGCACTAAAGGGACTGATGGGCTAGGAGGCTTTGTAAGGACTGGGGAGGTTGTGAGTGTGCTGAGGCTATGGCAGGGCTGAGGGCACACAGCAAGTGACTCAGTGCTTGCTTTGCTTCCTATAGATCTCGTCTGCTTGACATTTCCAGAAGGGTTACTCTCTATGGGACCAAGTGACAAAGGGGGAGTGGGGGAAGATTGGCCAGCCACATTTTCTCTATATCTTGTCCTACCCCTGTATGTACCGGGTTGCCATTGTGCCTGTATCTGCCTCTGTCAGGCTCCAGTTTTCCTCAGTATGTATGGAGCAGTAGAGCTATGCGAAAATCTGGTCTATATCTTTAGTTACACGGGGATGGAGGTGTAACTGGGTACTTTGGTCATTGTATAGCTCCGTATGGGTTTGCTTGTGTAGAGGTATTTTTACAGAAGTGTATTAACACAATGCAGATCATTATGTGTCTCCCTATCAATTCCTATGTAAACGTGCATAGTGTCAGACAGTTTCAGCTCTTTACTATTGTCTATGCAAACCTGCATAGCATTGGGCAATTTCCTTCCAGCTCTGTGGATATTTAGAGAAGGACACTGATGTTAGTCAGTCTCTGTACAGCTGCTGTTTTATAAGCTGTCAGTGATGAGACAGCTGTGAACTGATAATGATCTTTGTCTCTCGTCATGGAGTCAGCAGAGACTATGTGCAGTAAGCTTGTAACAGAACTTGTAATTGTATGGAAGAAGCAGCAGTAGAACAAACTGTAATACAATTCCTTTTTCAACTCAAGTTGCCTTTGGTGAACTTCTTTTTGAGCAGCGTTGCTGGAGCAAGGTGCAATCAGTGAACCTTTGGAACTGAAATGGGTTTGTGTCACTGGGAACAATTAGCAGATGCCTGCCTTAGGATCCAGGAGAGTTTTGGCAAGGAGTGCTGATGGGGGGTGGAGAGAAGAAGAAGGTGTGCCAAGCCAATCAGTTGCCTAAAGGTGGGCCAAGAAATCGTAAAAAGGTTAGGGCAGGCGGTGGAGCTACATGTTTGGGGAGAAGGTACTGCAAGGGCCTGTTAAGGAAGGCTCCAATCTTGCCAATAGGAAAGTGGGCAAAAGAAAGCAAGCCCCAGTCTTAGAAGGACTCTCTCCCCTCTTTCAGGTTAGCCCATCTCAAACTTTTCTATGCTATTATAGAAGGGGGGATGCACCAGGGGATTCTAGGGAGACCACACTGCTCTCTGCAGCCTGGGCACCATCCGGTGCCCAAGGCTCTGCCTGATGCTGGACCAGATGTAGCTGCTGAGTACCAGCAAGGTGGCAGTGCCAGAGTCAGAAGAAGTATTGCAGCGGGAAGACAGCAATGAGGATGCCACCTCGATTGCCTTCATCTGGCCCACCAGCATGTGCATTGCCCCTTTTGGGCAAATCCTGGTGCCAAATGCAAAGGCAGGGCAGGAGATCTTGCCAGTCTTCTCTCTGACTGCCTTGAGCAGTCTTACCTCTGGACTTCGTGCTGAGCAGGAGCAGAAAGTGACCTCTGTGGCCTGGTCAGCTTTTTCTTGACAGAAGGCAAGGGCAAAAGACACTGCTCTGGCACCTGACAGAAAGCCAGAGTTTAGGCAGCACGTCTGTCTTGCCTGCTATTAGTCACATCATGTTTATTACTCAGTTATGAAGATTTTCTTTTTTTTTTAACTGCATTCTTCTATGGAGAAAATTGATGCTATTATTAGGGTATTTTTTCTGCATCCTTTTCATATGGTTTCCTTTTTCCATGGCTGCATTACATTATCAGCTAAAAAGCACTTCTCTTTTTTTT
>VWYO01000072.1:14215-32221 GCA_013400275.1 Rhadina sibilatrix | reverse complement strand
TTAAATCCAGGCCTGAAAAACACGTCACAATAAAGCTCCTCAGTCCTTGCAGGAATACAAGCGACTCTATAAAGTCCAAATGCTATTAGTGACAGCTGGGATAGTCAGTCTACATCTAATCAAGGAAGAGGTGATCTGTGGAGGACATGGGTGGATCTCGGGCTGGTGTCTGCTTAGAGTAATTTTTTACCACACATGCTTAAAAACTACTACTTCATTTCTGTATCTGCTGCAATCTCCAGTTATTTTAAACCAGTCTTGACTCATTCACCTGGAGTTATCAGCCGATGTCAGATCCCCTTATCTTCCATTCTCTGTTCTGGAAGATATAGCAAAGGAACATAACAAATAGATTATTTTCTCCTATATACTGAGAAAATGGTCAAAGAATAACATGGGTGTCAAGCCACCAATGTTCTCCCATCCACTTCAGCCTGGAAGGTTGAAGGTTAGGTTACGGTTAGTCTGGCAAATTTCCTCTGAACCCAGCAATTGGTAACCCACACTGCTGTTATATGTGCTCCTGTGACATGTTTTTACATCAAACGCCAAATTTCAGAAGTGTAAAAATTTTGACAATTAAGAAATTATCCTTGCACTGGCACATACATTCTAATTCTTGATTTGTAGCTCTTGTTTTAGCATGCTCCATATGTATTTGTACTAATGCAAATGAGTTGTCTCAAGGCAAAGATCTTTCCAAAGATTTATTTCACAGGATTAACTACGTTTTGTACCTTCTCACTTTTCTTAAATTAAATGTATTTTCTTTAAATCTGCTTGTAGCGCTTCTTATCCTTTATTAGGAAAACTGATAATTTAGATTGCACAGTATACATATTTACTGCTATTTATAATTTTTTATTTTACCCCAAGCCAAAAATCTTGTCTATTTGCTGACTCACAGTATTCCTAACAGTATCACTTTGAGAAAGGAACATCAAAACTGATTACTACAGAACTTCACATGAGGAATTCTCTGTATATCGTCCTTAGAGAAAAAGGGTATTTTTACTGAAACATGCATAAATAACTATAAATTTTTTCCTTCTTGAGTTAACCTAATCCCCAAAACTGGGAAAAAACAGTAAAACTGTTTTTCTAGTTTAATTTTGTAAGGATATTTTTTCAAAGTAATAATAGCATCTGAAGGTATGTGTCAAATTATTTTGGATTTTTTTTTTCCTATTAGCTTTTTTAAGATAATTTAATGTTAATTTAGTAATACCTCTTTCAGCATGCCTTCGTTTACTTCCATCTCTTGCCCACTCATCTAACTTCACTGGGTCTCCCTGAGCTGCTTTACAGCTTTCTCTGATTTGGCCTAACCAATATAATTACGTATTATCTGGAAAACCTGTTTTCTCATTGAATACAATATTTTTATGCAGCAAATAAAAATATTAGGCAACATCACTTCTAGTGTGCCATAAAAGGGTTTCTGCAATTCTGAACACAATTCAGAAGCAATTATTTTGCAATCTCTTAGCCAATTTCTTATCCAGGCCAGTTATACACCTCTAATCTTGCTTGCAGTTAGTTTCCAGAATATAAACTTAACAATGATTTTGTCAAAGGCTTTTGAGTCAATAATTATAGCTTGCATTTTCCACAGTTTGGAGGCTTCGAAAAAAATTACCCATGACTGTAAAAGTATGTTTCTTTTCTCAAACTTGCATGATTTTAAAAAAAGGATGATTTAGTATTTTATATTTTGTCACTATTTCAAAATATATACATGATGGCACAAAGAAGGCTCACTGAAATAAAACTTACGTATTTTAAAATAAATTACTAAATTACTAGCTGTCTTAAAAGCTCTGTACTACTTCTGCTGAGATTCGTCTGTCTTTCTAATGATTCCTTTATATTTTTAATAATTCTTTGATGATTGTTGTGGAAGACTATTGCATAAAAAACAATTATACAGGTTTTCAGCCACTCTTTTCCAAATTGCTATAGAAATGTTTCCCATTTTTCCCTACTACATATATAACCTGTAGCACTAACTTTAGAGAGAAACAGCTGCAGTTCTTTGGGTGTGTTTTGGGTCATCTTCCCACAGAGATAATGATGTGACTCCAAACAAAATATTTCAGAAGCAAATGCAGACAGAGAGTGAAATTGATGTCACCCCAGGTGAAACGTTTTTCTGAAGGTTTGCTGCCCTGCTCCATTTCTGAGTTAAGTCCTAGAGCCAGTTGTCCAACTGTCAGCAAATGAACTACAAGAGGAACCCTGCTGTCTGGTCAACATGTTCCCAAGAAGCCGTGCTGCAAATTTGTCTCTTTTTTATACAGAATTGCTATGAAGAGCCATGCTATAATTTGACTGGGGGAAAAAACAACCAAAACAAAACAAGAAAATATTAATATAAATTCTCTGTTGAAAAAATTGTTCTGTTTTGTTACTTTTATTTGTTAACAGAAGGAAAAACAATATAGACCAGCAAGCAGAAAATTTTGGTAGAGCAAAATTCTACAGCAAATTCTTTGCTCTTTCTAATTCCTTGACTTTCATTGTATGTCTGACGGCATTTTATCCTCTAAAATTATATATTCTTTTTGGCACTTTGCCAAATCAAAAATTTTCCATTTCCGAAAAATTAGTTTTACTAAAGCAAAAGAACTGAACTAAAAAGCTGAGATTGAAATTAAAAGGTCACAGGTCCTGGGATGACAGAATTGAGGACAAGAAATAATCTATCAACCGAAGTAGAAGAATCTAAATGTCTTGCAGGATTATCATGAGTAATCTCAAGTCATGTTAGAATTTAGCATGTTTAGATAACAAGATTTTTTTACTGATTTGTTGACCTAAAGTTTTAGAGAGCCCAGTGTTCATCCAGAGGCCATTATACACTCATTCTAACAAAACAGGCATGACTACAAGAGTTGGTATGTTCAGTGAAATAATAAAATTTGCCAGCTTTTCAATCTAGTAAGATAAATAAAACCATGCTATTTTTAATTGCTCATACTATATCAGGTAAAGAGCAGATTAATTACAGCTTTTGAAATCTCATGTTTAAACTCCTAAAAATATGATAGAGAAGAAAAAGAGCAAACTGAGAGCAAACAGCATTGAGAGTCTCTCTATTTTGTACCCTATAGATCAGTTTTTGCTTTCAGTAAGGACATGTCTTTTATTTTTAGTTCCTAAGGAACCAAAAGATAGAGGCACTTAATCTGTAACACATTAGTTAAATCAGAAGTTTTTGCTGGAAAAAATGATCTACAGGAAGAAAAATTTTAAATGCATGCTGTTCAACAAACTTAGTGAAATGATTTTAGACGTAATTAAAGTTACTTATTTGCTGCAGCTTACTTACGCCTTCCTCTTTTTTATGTAAAGAACTTTCAAATCCTCTTCCAGAATTCTCTTTTTTATATCTTTTTGTTGTTTATTAGACTACACTGTAACTCTGTAAATCGTTGGAAGTTTAAAAACCAACATATTCTGATGTTGTGGTTGATATTAGAAAAAATTAATGATCGTACACTACACTGAAATAATTTTCTGAAATTTGCCTTAATAGCACAAAAAATTTTCATTCAAAGGTAGTATTTAATATGTCAGTATACTGCTGTATTCCTATTCTTACAGAGTTAGATTTTTGAAAAGATATGATTATAATAAACCATATATGTGTGATTGGAGCAAATCTCTTTTGACAATGGCAAAATACTTACAGTTTGAACAAATGCAGTTATTTTCCTGAAAGCATAGTCTCTGCTTTTCAGTCTGGCTAGGGATGTCCTTTTTTCTTTTTAGAATAATAGTCTTTAATGAAATATTCTTAAATTACATGGAGAATACTGCACTACAACTTCAGAAACCAAAAGAAGCTGTCAGTTCACATCTCATAAGGAAACTTATTGTGGCTAATTATAAAGGTACATAATGGCAAAGCAACATATTAGTGTTAAGACACTGTCAATGTATGACTGTCATCCTTTTAAAATTAGAAATAAACAAAAATATGTTGTGACAAAAATAATTACTATACACTTTGACTCTTCAAAGTGTTTAAGCTTCTTAGGGCTATGTATGCTTGATCTATCACACACCAATAAACAGGATGGTAACATTACTATAGACTCTCAGAACTGTTTTCTTTCAACCAGAGACTGTGCCCTGCTTCATTACAGGTGTTTTTAATAATACAGGGAGTTTTTTGCAGGCAGTCAGTGGGCAGGGTTCTACTAAATGATGTTTGGGTTTTCTTTCAGAATTCTGCCTGGTATTCCTGGATTCCTTTGAAAGTGATAATACATGAACCCTGTTTGGTTTGACCTCAATTTCGCTGTTGAATGATTAAAATTATATACATCCTAACCCAGTGCTTACTGCAGCTGGTAAAAGCACTAAAATCTGAATACTTAAACATGGTGAAGTTTTGGGCAGTGGGGAAGAACCAAAGGAGGAATGGAGGAAGGAATTGCAGGATGATATTTCCAAACATTCAGTATTTCACTATGAGGTCTGAGACTGTAAGAATGAAGCCTCATAGGGCTATGAATCAGCTATGACTTCATTAGATTCAGTGGAAAAGTAATGAGGAGAAAATTGGCTTGTAATGTTTATGCTTGTTCTTTAGAAAAAAATTTCTGGACCACTGAAGAAAATAATGTATGTAATTGACTAAAAGAAAAATTCAGGCAGAAAAACATGAGAGAACCTGAGGCAATCAAAGTAAAGAGGATTAACTGTCTTTATTCCCCCAGAAATGTAAAAAGAGAAAATAGTAAAAGAACATTACAAGGAAGCATAAATACAAAAAATTATTCTTTTTGAGTATGCAAATTAACAGACAGGAAAATATATGGCTATCCATTAGAAAGTGACTAGAAACATACAAAGGAATAACAAAGGTGGCAAACATCATAGTAAAAAAATTAAGTGGCAGTGAGATGAAAACTACCGCACCCAATATATTGCAATGTAAGGTTCTTCAAATAATCGCCACCTGAACTTTTTGCAGGTGAGATTTTAATTCCCTCAGTCTGCAAAGAGTGACACTAATGTATTACTTTACATTCATCAATAGGGAAATACTCTGGCCTCAGAAAGACAACAAGTTCACATGTACAAAACCAAAAGACTATGGAGGAAGCAGGGAAAAAGTTTCTTCCATAGTGTCTTTGGAAAAAGAACTTTTGCAACAGTTCAGGTGGCTAAGTAAATGCAGGGAGTGATGATAAGGTGCATTTAAAGCATTGCAAATTTTGTGAGAAGACTGAGAAGTTGTCAGATAGAGTATTTGACGCTGTTCAATATTACAATGACACGGACTCCGAAGTCAGAAGGTTGAAATGACTCCATTTATTTCCAGGAATTTCTCTCCCTTTATACTATTTTACGAAGACCCACCTAAGTNTCCCTTTATACTATTTTACGAAGACCCACCTAAGTGGTGGAAGAAAGAGAAACTTCTTCAACTACATTGGTCAAGTCAGAGGGACATCAAGAATAACTCTCTCCTAGGGAAAGGAATATAAAAATAGGTTATGGTTAAGAAAACATGTCTCTTGTTGACAAAACAGCAGCTGGAAAAAGTTTCAGAGAACCCAAACATCACAGCACGAACCATGGCTACAAGTATTAAGGAAGGATGGGGTTTCTTTCTGAAGCAAATCCACATTAACTAGCAAACAGACAGCTGTGTAATCATTTGATTTAGTGAGATTAAAAGCAACTACTGAAGGAATTTATTTGCCTGAATCACTAGATTTAAGTTTCTTTCTATGATAATAAATTTTTTAAACTATTTAATGCACAAAGTAAATAATGCTTCATCCTAAACTGATTAGAAAAAAACAGATTACCTATGGGAAGAAAAGCAGAAGTAATGGTGCTTAAAATGCTTTCCAAGGATCAGAGGCATAACATGAAGCTAAGGTTTAAGGTGGGTTTAACATGATGCCAGAGATAGAAGTTGGCCTGTGAATGAGCTGTTGGTGCTGACTTGCAGCCACCAGATAGTTTGTGACTAGGAATGCTGACAGGCTTAGAGGCAAGGAAGACAGGGCATGTAGGGTTGAAAAGTGGTCAAAAGTTAAGTATGGTGAGAAGGCAATTTGTAGTGAGGAGCAGTCTGGAAAACGCTTAGACAGCTAAGGCATCTGCAAGGCATCCGCTGCTGTCTATGAGTACTCTGCTTTCTGTGGGTATTCCCATTGCAAAGCAGCAAGTGTGACCTTACATTTTATGCCTGTAGGAGCAGGGAATCATATAATGATGCAAAGCCTGAGGAAAAGGATAGACAGTAGTTTAACAGTTCTGCTGAATTCCTCCACTTCTCTGCATGGTAAGCCATTCTTAAAGAGAGGGGGGATGAAACAGACTTATCACTCAACAGAGACCTGCTTTCAACTCTCATTATTCAGGCCTGGTTTGCTATGGATTATGGAAATGTGCAAGATGCTTCGGGTAAAAATGGATGTGAAATTAAGAAATCAAGTATGAATCAAAAAATTCATACAGTATTTCCTTCATGTTATGAGAATAGGCAATGGCAAAGGCACTAGACACCTTAAGCATCTAGTTTCACTTTGCCTTCTGTGTCTTCACTGGTTCCACCAAAAGCAAGTACATATCTGCCATTCTGGTAAGGTAACCACTAAAGAAAAAGACTGATGTTTTGAAATTTCCAGTGGTCTCCCTACCATTCTCTCTGTAGCTGCTCTCTGTTCTTTTTCTTCCATTTCACTTTGTTGGTTTTTTGAGTTTTGTTTGTTTATTTTTTTCCTAGCTGCAACCTCGGCTGTGACTAATTCAGTAAGTAATAAAGCCAGAAGAAACAAATCATTTGCTCTCTTCTAGTGATTTTGACAAAAAATACCAATCTGTAAATGCTTCCATCATCACATTCAGAATTGCAATTTCCCTTTTCATTTTCAGTCATATTTTTTGTCAAACCTGTCATAAATTTCCCACAGTGATTTGAAGACAAAACTGCAGTAATCACTTTGGAAAAGCCTGATGTCCATATAATATTGTTAACTATCTATGAAATAACCAGCTGCATTTACCCATTGTTGCTGATACTTAACTTTCTTTTTCATTCTAAAACTTGAAAGTGCTTTTCAAGTATATGTAACAGCATAATCAAACAAATTTAGATAAGGCTGATATTAACAGTTTCTTTCTTTGGCACTGATTCTTCCCAAACAGAAATGCTATTAAAATTAAGCAAAAGGTATTTTTCTCAAGTACAGTTTTAGCAGTCATGTTGATTGAATTGAAATGTCTATACTAATCAGTACAGACCTCACTGCAAATAAACATGAAATACCATACAGCTTTTTTTCTTGCCACAAAAACATTGCAAAGTGGAGAAAAGAGCAGTATGCATATCTCTGTCATGCAAGTTATCCAGATTTCTCCTCTTTTTGCTGTAGAGAAGTAAATATGGAGAAACCAGCCCTGGTATAAATTAACCATGTTGTGCCCTGAGTGTTTCTGTCCGTTGGGAGAACATGCTGTGGTGGGAGTAATAAAATACCTCCAATTGGAAGAGACCCATAAAGATCACTGACTCCACTTCTCTGCTCCTTTCAGACACTCCTTGAAGTCTGATATGTTAATGCCATGACCACTTCTCCGGGGAGTCTGTTCCAGTGCCTGATATGATCTGATTACTGAGAGACGCTTCTGTCTGAATTAATCACTTTGTCCTTAATCACCTTTGGCTTCTCGGTGGGGCGACTTCTGAGGTTGTTCAAAACTTTTCACTGCTTATACATTCTAGCAAACAATGAAATGAATTAATTATTTAGTGCTCATTGGTGTTATGCCCCAGTCTGCTTGGCAGGTTTAGGGGAGTGTTGTTTGGTGTACTCTGCGCAAAAAAATATCTCCAGAGGTTAAATAACAAACTTTTACTTGCAAACTTTAGAACATTACAACATAGTAAAATAATCCCTGGCAAATTTTAAAATGTAGCCATCTTGGTTAGAAATACAGCAACATAAAAATATAAAACTATCACTTCAAAAAATGTATAAGGTAAAGGAAAAAAGAGAAAGAAAGGATAAGTGTCGACAAATACATGGTTACCTCCTGTGGATTCTACGGCAAGATTTGATTTTTGCAATCTTTATATCCATTGGTATACATGTTGGTTACAGTCTTGTCAAAGTGATGGTCACAATATTGATCCTTTGAGGGTGGGGGAGGGCGCTGAAACACAAAATATAGTGTGTTACTATAAACTGAGGCTCAATGAGAATGCCCAAGTACCCCCCACTGAGGTGGTGAGTTTTACAATGGATGACATAATATTGTGGATCAAGGGATGCTTTGGAAATATTTGATGTTTGATGACAATTTCTGAGACTTTACAGCTGCCTCTTACATGGGTGCAGTATCAGTTGTGTCAATCATGACACATCAGCAGAGATGAGCACTATCAGACCCACTATAAATGTCCTTGTTCTGCCGCAGAGGGGAGTCTTCACAGCTGAGCCACTTGTATATGGTATGGACACCGGCATGATGAAAAGCATTATTCCACCTCACAGGATTTGCCTCTTTTCAACCTCTTCCCTTATCTTGTTAAACACTCTTGGGTGTAATGGGTGTGCACCTCCTCTGCACCTGAGCAGTCACTGCAAATAGTAGATTGAGTCATTAATCATTACCATTACAGTCTCTCACAACTAGTTACACAGTTCTCTTGTTATACTGGTTAAACGATTCCGTCTCTTCTCATACTTAGTGCTCATAATTAGTAACATGCTCAGTCTTATCTCCTTTCAAGTTGGTGGGTTCTGACTTTTAGTCACAATGTCCTCCTGACAGAATTATCTTTTACCCATTCAGACCTGATTTGAGCACGATTGCTGGGTTGGCTTTCCTTATGGCTGCATTCTTTATGTCCATTATTAGTGACACAATCTTTTCTCCCGGATTTGTTTACCTCTCCCTAGGCCTGAGATAACACTGAGACAACAATCGAGTTCCCTCCACAGTGGTCTAATTTACAGTATAGGTTTCAGGTATCCATGTAGGCATATTTGGCAGTGGGGGCTTCAGTGGTTACCGGTGCAATCTGTTCCAAAACTTAAAGGAATATTTGACCTTATGAGCAGTTGCTTCTTCACACAGTTTGCCACAGAGGGAATTTTTGTCTGTATCTATTAGCCAGGACAGTCTAGCCAGATCTCAATTACACCAGGCTTGGAGTTAGAGCTATCCTGTTGCTCCCCTCTGTGCTCATGTCATGGCAAAATCCTTCTGTAGTAACAGTGTGTTAGACAGGCAACTGTGCTCTTTAAGTCCTTACAGTGCCTCACCACACTCAGTGAAGGACTTTTTCCTAATGTAGCCTGAACCTCCCCAGCTGCTGGCCCCCATGAGGGAGCAATGGGGTCACCCTGCTCTTCTCCAGGCTGAATAAGCATGTTTATCTCAGCATTTTCTTGTAAGTCTGGCCCTCGAGATTTTTCACCATCAGAGTGGCCCTCCTCAGGACAAACACAGTTTGATGCCCTCCTTATATGTATCCTACTTTAAGGGTTTCTCTAAATAGGATAAGGCTGCCTGAATAAAGAGACCAGAGCTGAAGGGTTGCACAGGTAGAACACAACTGTGTTAGAAATTCCAGATGAAAAACTGGCCATTTTGTACTAAATGTCTGTGAGCCATCAGCAGTCTTGCATAAACCACAGAATCCAATTTTCTTAACATGGGATGACCCAAATTGACTTATATTGCTTGTTTTGTTTTGTTTTGGGTTTTTTAGTTCAGATGTGGCTGTGCTGTGAGAAGGCACAATGGCAGGTATGATCAGGAGTTTCCCTTCCATGGCAAATATAAGAAATATCTGCCTAAGGAATAGCTAATAGGGAGCGAGGTGGAAGGATGAGGAAAGTGGTGGAACAAGGCATGTATACGTCGTCTCTTGTCCGGAAACTTTGCACCAGGGACATGCCGCACGCAAGAAGGGATATAGATCTTGACTGCAAAAAATTAGAAAACTATGCCAGGTCAAGACAACACTCTAGAAAGGTTTATTTTAAGGAGCAGCCAGCATCTCACTCTGGAGCAGATGGCTGCCATGGGATGCTAAACAGAAGAAGCAGACAAAATTTGATGTAATGGTCACCAAAACTCACAGGACACGATATGTTCCTGGTCATCTGTGGCTGAGCAAGATCAGAGCCTGATTTGATAACTCTGATCTGTAAAAGAAACACATGTGTTGTAAAGTTGCTTGAACTATACACGTCTTAAGAAAGTAAAAGAATATGATGAATAGAAACAATTACTGTAAAAAGTCTGTGCATAGTTGGAGCCTGTCTTTTAACCCTGCTGGAAATCTTTCATTCTCATCACTGTGAGACAGAAGATTTAACTTCTCTGCCAGTTCTCCAGTTCCTAACTTGGAGGTGATCAATCTCAGTGTAGTACTGCAAAGACAGCTAGTAAACAGCTATAAAACACTAAGCACTGTATGGAAGATAAAAAAATCATCAGAAAAATCTGAATAAATTACTTGAATAAATAGCGTAGAAAAGAGTATTTAGTAAGGTACTTCTTTCACCTTGTCACTCTATTGGCATGCTTTTCATCCGTCATTTGTTTTCAGAGATTGTGAGCTCCTTGGAAGAGGATCTGTGTCTGTCCTTAACACAGCCAAGAAATATGCCTCAAAGTAAAAATAATATTGTAAAATAACTATCTCAGCTGTTGGAAGTGTACCACCTATCATAGCTGAGCATGTTTGTGAGGTTCTGAGTGTGATCCTTCCTCCAAGACCTCCGTGAGGTGAGAAAGCACTCTTCTGTTCATCCCACACGAAGACAAATTACAATGAATACTTGTTAACTGTGTCAGAGCAAGGAAACCTCAGCAATCCCAAAGCCCATGAATAGCATGCAGCTGGGGTGGCATACATTGAACACCTTTGCTTAGACAAACCACCCAGAGAAGGCCAGTAGATGTGACACAAGCCCTACAACAGGACCTGTGTCTTTCTGAATTGATGGGCCCAACAGGTACCTTGGGACATCACACGTGTTAGGGTTTAACACTACATGTCTATGTTTAGCACTCCATGTCCATGTCCATTTGCACTGAGCCTCACTGAGTTCCTTAAAGCAGTGAAAGAATACATGACCTTTTGAAAAATTAATGTACCAGGGAGTGTGGCAGCAATCATCATTATTTTCATCAGATGTTGATGTCAGGCCAAAAGCTGATAAAGCATGAGGGCTGGCTTCATTATAGAGAGTAGAAATCCCAAGAAACTGCAAATTACATCAGGCATTTGAGATTGAAACTAGACAGATTCATTACCTTGTCACAGGTGACATTCAGCCCACAGACCTCTTTCTTTTGCTCTGCCATCAGCCACAGCCTCCTTTCTGTCACATGATTTTTTTGCATTGTTTGTTATTATCACTATTATTTACTATTTATGAAGAGTTGATCGCATACTCCAAGATGGACTGATGGGCATAAGACAGTGTGCACTCTCTTTTTTAATACTCTATTAAGCAGACTGTCTGACAGTTTTTTTACCTATAGCTCAGCATATAAACTGATATCTGTCCTCAAACCTCAAAAACCCCATGCATTGCCTCATTGATGACATACAGTTTGCTTTTCTTTTGCATTTCTCCTCAGCCTCATCAAGGAAGATAGATTAGTCTCACTCCTGGTGATTTTAACAATGAGAGTTAGTACACTAAGTAAGACTTAATATACCAGCAGGATACCTATAATGACAGAAGTAGAGCTTCCAAAACAAGCTAAAATGACCAGACCTTAAGCCCAGTTCCCAGCAGCTCCCTAGTTGGTTACTCTGGGAGCTGATCAATACCTGGGTTAGCTGTCTGCTTTTCAATTAAGTGCCGGTGAAAGAGAGTGAGGCTGGAACAGCTGGCAAGAGAATGATTTGGGTCAGGATCTGTGGCCAGTGCAATGGCCAGAAGCTGAGTTCCCTACTTGGCAAGTGCAGGGTTAACACCTGTGTGTGTGACCCTACAGAGATTTTCATACCTGTGTCACAAGACGGTTCTGCTGCTCAGCCAATGCACAACTTAAGCCTGTGTTGGCAGCAACAGAACCCTCATGCTGTGCCAATGTATTGACTCACGTGTGCATGTGTTTATTTTTCTTAATGTTCTATGGCAACTGAATGTTTTAAGGTCACTTAAAAATAACGGCAAAGGCATAGCAAAAGCAGATTTAATATAAAACAGAAAGTATGATGTAGTTCATTTACAAGGTTCCCTCTAATACTTATGTGAAGGTTTAAGGCTAATTTGGGAAGACCCCTAGAGAAACTCTCCCTCCCCACTCCCAACTTGTTTCGGGAGAATACTCTTCAGAGAGAAAAGGGAAAGAAACTTGTTTATTAGGCCAGCAAAGCACTCCCCCAGCACAAATAAATTGAACAATACCAGATGATGAATTAAGGAAAACAAAGTCCCTCCTGTAGATGGTTTCTGCTTTCAGTTTTTTCCAGCGCTGGTGGACGTTGCTGCGCAGGGCAGATGCCAGTGAGTCCAGGTGCCAGCTGCCCCGGTGGCCCCCGGGTCCTCAGTATGGGGGGAAGTTTGAACAGTCCAAAAAAAAACAGGTGGAAAAAAAGGAAAAAAGAAAAAAAAAGAAAAAAAAGAAAGGCAAATCTTCTCAAAGCTTAACTAAGCTAAGCTACGCTAACTAGCTACAAAGCAAAGCAAAGCGAAAGTGAGTGCCGAAAAGAAAACCCAAAAAAACCTCGCCATCTGGTGCCGGTGACTCCCACTCTTCAAGGCCAGTCCGAGAGGTTTCTGAAAAGAAACTGTGCACTTTTCTCCCCATTTACTCTCAGATCCAAATTAAAGGCACAGAGTGTAATATCCAACATAAACCCAACAGACGATTGGGGATACATTATAACGTCACCCCAGGACAACTTACTACTATTGCTCTGGTTAAAGCGCACAGAGAAGGAGTGAACTAAAACCTAAAACCAGTCAATTGAAACCCAAAATAAACCTAAAACTTACCTTTGTGGAGGCTGGGGATAAGGACAGGAAAGAGATGAGGATAAACAGGAATAAGGAAGACCCTCCCATGGTGTCACAAGTTTCAGAGTACATCCCTTTGCTAAACTGTGCCCCAGACTTGACCAACAGTCTAAGTCTACAGTTTTAACAGCACTTAAAAACACTTAAATTACAGGTTAAGTTAAACAATTTATCTAAAGATTCATATAAAATTTACTGTAACTCATGGGCCTAGCTTACAAATCTGAAGTACTTAAGAATGTAGGAGAGCAGCATTATGTGTACATTTTCTATAGCATATTCACACCCTTATGAACACAGAGCTAAAGATTCTGTACAAGACACTCAGAGAGTACCTGCAACAAATTCCCTTCAAACTCAGTGAAGAACACACATCTGATGCCTTTGGATCTTCCTAATGGGCAAAGGGTTGAGCCTGGAGAATTGGGGTGTCAGTCCAGTGTCCATTTTTTGAGAGTTCTCCAGCTTTGAGAGGCCTCACATAGAAGGAGGTGCTGGTCACAGTCTCTGCTGTCCTGGCAAGCTCAAAGGGTCACACTTTGGGCCATTGTTTACAGAGTCACAAGAGAGTGGGCTTCATTCATAATAATTTTTCATCCTATCTGCGATTTGAGCCAGTATGGTCTTTGAAAGTTTGATAACAAAACTGTTATTCTGCTTGGGTTGTTTTCCATGCAAGAAAAGTAAGTATCCAAGGCTGTTCATTAAAAAACAGGAGCTTATAAGACAGTACTAATTCCTGGGAACAGACTGATTTTGATAAGGTCAGGAAGAGCTCAGAGAAGATCAAGGCCTAATGAGCATTTCTCAGCTCATAGTGAAGCCTCGGGAGGAGTGCAGGGGAGGCACACCACATGCACACAATATGCCATTGTACATCTCTGTTGTTGTGTAGATGAATTAAAATTAATTACCTCCAAATCTTAATCATAGACAAATTCTTTGAATTCTTTAATGCACTTTTCTTACGACAAACCCCTCAGGATAACACCATTTTGTATCAGGTAGGTTTACTCCAATAACAACCTAAAACAGGAATCTTTTCATTTCTTTAGTTCTGATTCTCATTTCACATATATGCTCCTTCAACTCAGCTGAGGAATAGACTCTGAATTTTGTTTGCTCATGGCTTCCTATTTATTAATCATATTTGCAGCATTTTACAGGACTTGGTATTCTGCTGTCAAAAACATTAGAAGAGCATTAATGCATTGTACATAGTATCATATATTGTCTTTGCAATTGGATGTCATTCTTGTGGTTTGGAATTATAGCTAATATTCCAAATTATGTTCTAAGGTGTTCTCCACATTGTTCTATGCAAAAGAAGACTGAAGTAGAGGTGTTGCTGCACAAGCAGCCAAGGACGATCCAGCCACCACCTTAGATTCATCTGTAAGGAGACACAACCCCACAAAGACCCATTTTACTTCCAGACTTGTTTCCTTTCATCTCAGAAATAAAAATTCCCTCATGAAGGCAATTTGCAGGCTCTTCTTCCTTGCCTAGATTATTCTTAATGGGTATTGGTGAACAAGCACCAGCCAGTCAAAGCACAGGTACGCTGGGTGCCAGTTGTCAGTGAGGGAGAGACCCAAGAGCCTGTGGCACCTTCCAGCTTCCTGTTTGGCTAATTCAGGGAGTTGCAAAGATGTACAGCAGGAAAATGTCACATATTCAAGTCCAGACTGCCAGCAGATATTAAAACACAAAGCTCCTTTTTGCTGGCCCTTTGAGGGTGCTTGAGGGTTTATTTATGTGCTTAGTACTATGGCAAAGCAAACCAAAGATTTTCTTCTGTGAGCACTCAACAGATGAGTAGCTGAATAGGAAGAACTATTTGGACATCCACCACTGGGATATCACAAAGGATGCTATAGACATCAGGCCCGAGAGATGCAGGAAAAAGCCAGTGAGTTTGCTGCTGTCCTTGGCTGTGGGTGAGCCTCCTTCTGGTGCTCAAGCATCTGTGTTCTCATCCTGAATCGCTATGCAAAGTAGAACATGAGCATGGGGTGAAGACCCCCAAATCACATAAGCACTATTGTGTGTTCTATCTAAGCCAAGTCAAACTAACATTCAAACCTGATGCCCACTTGGAGAAGATTAATTTATTGCCAGTTTAAAATAGAGTAGGGTACTGGAAAAACCCTCTTTCTCTTACTCTCTTCTGCTACCAAAATCATGGATGGGCTCAGCTTTGACCATGGCAGGTCTGGCTGGGAACCAACTGGAGTTGGCTGTGCCTCACAGAGGGGCAGCTCTTGATGTCTTCCCACAGAAGCCACTCCTGCAGTCACATAAGCCCAATATATAGACACAATTCAATTATCTTTCAGGCTGTGGTGCTGGGAGCCCCAGGCTGCCATGGAGCACAGCTGCCTTATTCCATTATATGAACAAGAGGGCAGCTACCCACTGCGTGTATCTCAAAGACATGGTGTAAATCAAGTGAGTCAGCAGCTTTGCAGTCTACTCCCTTGCTAACTGGTTAACAAAGCAGTAGCTACTAGCATTGTTTTCCAAGAGAATGTAGATTTTAATTTTAATACAGTTTCCGTACCCTGAACAGTTCTCCCTCTCACACGCATACTTAGTCAATGAATATTGTTTTAGAAAAAGCAGCAGATCTGGCTATTTCAATAGTAATGTAATTTTCCAGTATGAAAAGAGACTCTGGTTTCTTTGGAACAACATTCTTTCTCCTATTTCTTCTGAGGAACTGTGGTTTACTGGTTTATCTTATTGATAATCTTCATTCTGTTTTCTCTCCTGGAGGCTGGTCATGCTTCCAAGACCAAGTACAGAAACTGCATGCCTGGCTCTATATTAAGTCACATGGAGATTAAATTTAAGAGATCATTAGCACAGAAGCTTTGTGTCCTACTGTAATTGCTACTCAGTGCACTTAGGCTTTTGCCAATTTGTTCTCACTGCAAAAGTAATTCTCCAAACTCTTCTGTGGTTTTTTTCAAAGAAAAGAAAGCAACCCAAACTTCTGCTGTATCACGTGAAAATAGGTTCAGTGCTATGGGAGCAGAGTCAAACACCAGGGAATAATCTGGGGATAAGGCACAGACTCCACACCTGAAATTCTATTTAATACTAGTATTTCTTATCAGTACTGTTCAGTAACTTTATCAACAACATGGATATTGTGGGATTGAGTGTACCCTCAGCAAATTTGCAGATGACTCCAAGCTGAGTAGGGCTGTTGACACAGCTGAAAACTGAGAGTATTATACAACTGGTAAAACACTGGAAAATGTTGCCCAGAGAGGCTGGGAACATCTCTGGGAACATTCATGGCCTGTTTTACAGGGCCTTAAACACCTCTGGGAAACTGAAGACATCCCTGCTCATTGCAGGGCACTTTGGTCTACATGACCAAGCCTTCTTTCTTTAAAGACTTCTTTCAACCCTGACTACTCTGATTTTATAATTTCCGCAACTTTAGAAAGACTAAAACTATGTAATAAACAAGAGTACAGCTATTTTGTAACTTTATGTGCTGAATTTGTGGCCATTGCTCCTGTCACTGAGCACCACTGAAAACTGTCTGGCACCATCCTTTGGCACGTGTCTTTGAGATATTTCTACGCATTAATAAGATTCCCTCTCACAAAGCTATGGATGACTCCTGCCATCTGTGCTATATTTAGACTTGAATGCACTAATGCAGGCTTAACCTAGTGAACAAAATAAGAACGCCTGTGTGTCAGACTAAGACCCAGTTGTGCAAGACCTTGTTGGACTTCTTAGGAGAAGACAAGCTGCCTGGAAGGAGATTGTAGCGAGGAGGGGGTCAGCCTCCTCTTGCATGCAACAAATGACATGACAAAAATGGTATTAAATGTACATAGAGAGACTGGACATTACGAAAAATTTTTTTCACAAAAAGCGCAATCAGATATTGAAATGGGCTGCCCAGGGGAGTGGTGGAATTACCATCCCTGGAAGTGTTTAAGGAAAGATAGGACGTGCCAGGTCTGGTTGACAGGGTCATAGTTTGGACTTGATAAATCTTGGAGGTCTTTTCAACCTAAATGATTCTGTGATACTGATCTAAGGGATCATTAAACCCACAGGGTGTGACCTCCCACTCCTAAGGGGAAGGAAGATTCATAAATGCTCATGGTCAACATGAGTCAGAGGGTCTGCAAATAATCAGAAAGTTTTATTAGTAAACTACACACTCAGCATGGAAAGTGGTATTTTAGTCCCCGACCCTCTACATAAGCACATGGCAGTGAGTTTTAGATAAAGAGGTAGTGTGAAAGGGAAGACAGAAAGGAAGAAGTGAATTAAAGAGGAGAGAGGAAGAGAGAAAAAGATCACCATTCCTGGTTTCAGCATTGATCCAGCTGAAGAGATGTCAGTCCTGGTGTCAGAATCTATCCAGCTGGTATCTATCCAGCCAATGGGATATCCTGCGGGTACCACCTCGGCTTGGGGAATACTTTCTAGAGACTGATCTCCCTGTCCTGAAGTGTTCCTCACTTTCTATGCAACCTGTTATCATGGGCAGCCTGTTCTTTTAGACCTTTTATGAAAATGGATCAGAGGGCTTTGGGAATCTTGGGTGGTTTGTATTCCTCTCTGTAGTTCATGCCCCCCTTCCTGGCCTCATCCCTGCGCTTGCCGTATGGTGTGTTGTTCTTATCTCCAGGGTCGGTAAGAAGAGTGTTTTTCCCCAGAAAGTGCTGTCTTATGTCCGCATACCCCCCTTCTCCGGCCACCTCCCGTTCTTCCTCCTGGCCTCCCCACAAGGGGCCGCCCGCCGGGAGCGGAGCCAGCACAGAAATTCTCCACACACCCGGGCGGGCGGAACCTTCCTCGGCCCCCGCTAGGGGGCTCCTTGCCCTCCCACCATCCCGCCGAACGCCCCGCCCCGGGCCGGGCAAACGGAGCGCCGCCATTGGCCCAGCGCCCCGGCCTCGCCCCATCGGCCGGCCCGGCCGCGGGCTGACCGCGGCCGGCA
>VWYO01000072.1:0-14133 GCA_013400275.1 Rhadina sibilatrix | reverse complement strand
CTTCTCCCGCTTCCCTCAGCCTCGCCAGGTTCCCTCAGCCACCCCCGCCATGCATCCGCGGCGCCCCGACGGCTTCGACGGCCTCGGCTACCGCGGGGTCGGCCGCGATGAACTGGGCCCCAGCTCCCGGCCCTTCAGCAGCGGCTCGGAGCTGGGTCCCTGGGTGACCAGCCCGCCCGACATCCCCGGCAGCCGCAATCTGCATTGGGGCGAGAAGACGCCGCCGTATGGGGCCGGGACCCCTCTGGGCGGCGCCGGCTCCAACGAGGAGGCCTACCTCGGGGCGGGCGGCCCCGGCGCCGGTAAGGGAGGGCCCGGTCTGGGCTGGCCCGGAGGCGGATGCCGCCTCCCGCCGCTCCCCGGTCCGTCGCTGACACTCGGCTCCCACCTCCGCGAGCAATGACCCGCCGGGACGAGCAAGGGCGGGCGGGTGGTGGTCCTGGGCTGTGCCGCCGCCAGGCTGAGCGCCGCCCGTGCCCTCCTTTTTACTGGTGGTACTGAAGCGCCAAGGAAGAAAGTCCTTTAAAAGAACACGGGTTGCTCCGTCGCTACCTGTTGCGCTCCAGCACGTGATTTAAGAGAGCCAGAACGCTCCCCGCAGCTTCTTGTTAAGCAGTGTGCCATCAGCTTGCTCTTTATTGTCCATGTAAACAATATCCTGCAGAAACACTCCACCCTCTTTAAGGGCAGGAAGTGCCTTTAGGTCTTACAGTGNTTCTTTAATGAAAAGGAGCAGTTTATAGACACTTCAGTATCAAAACGTTTATGAAATACTAATTTGCCTGAAATTGAATTATATTACTTGGCAAGTTTTCTGACCTGTAGTGCAGTGTTTTTATTCAGATCTTATAAAGAGTGCAGCCTTTAGGTGGACTCCATCCATGCATGCACTGTTTAAGTACTGTCTAAGTATCCTTGCATAGTTGGACACTGCATTTTTCCCCCTTATCTGCATATGGAAGGTGTGTTCATTCTGCACTTTGGAGGACTGATAAGGATTTGCTGTAATCACTGAATCCAGCGGCTGCAAATGGTATCTTACCATTTTTGGGACGACTGCCACATTTGTGTGGAGCCCCACTGAAGTTACTGACTTTATCCATCCCTTCAGACTGCTTTCACTCTGAAAATTGTAGGGCTGAGCATTAACTTTAAAATGCCTTTACTGTTCTGATGCTTGTCTTAAAATCCTTTCTGGTAACTCCCAGTGTCCAAATGTGTGTCTGGTAGCAGACAACAGAATTAATTACCTTTGTAATTCTCCAGTAACTAGATTTTTGCAATGGACTGGAGATAGACAAGTGGCTTGAAAATTTGCCTTATGTTGGTGTTTTTTTACTCCATCTATGGCTTTTTGTGTAACTTCTCCCAAAATTTTGCCTTATTACTGTTTTAACATTATTTTCACCTCATTTATCAAAATTTATGTTTCGGAATTACTGCAAACTCGTGCATGCCAAAATCTTTCAGTAGATTTGAGTTGGTGGGGTTATTTTTTAGATATTAAAATGCTCCTTTTTTTACTGTTTGCATTCTATCTTCTTCTTTTTTTTTTTTTTTCCCTGTAAGAAAAGCATAATTTTATATAAAAATGTACAAACTCAAATGCAGTCCAAAGTGCAAATATTCCTGGGGGAATAATTCTTTTTATATCCTGTGTTGCTGACCTGCCATAAATATTGTGGCTTAGTGCTTGTAATTTTCTCATGAAAGTACAGGATAAAATTAGTTTTTCAGATCCTGTGCATGGCATTTTCTCCTATTTTGTGATTATCTCTGCTGTATGATCTGGTTTGGTTTTGTTTTTTGTCTTCTTTTTCAGAACAGCTGAACAGATTTGCTGGCTTTGGTATTGGCCTTGCAAGGTAAGAGTTGTGTTCAGTGACAAAGAAATAGTAAAACTCTTACTTGGCTTATAAACCCTACATACATTTTTATACTGTGTTTTTACTCCAATAGCCATAAAAAGTTGAAATGTGTTTAGAAGCGTATTACCCCCATTTAGGTTTCTGTTTCCTTTAACTGTTGCTCAAAAATTACTTACATGAATGTAAGAAAGTTTTTTATATGGAATGCCCAGGATTTGTGTACCCTGTCCAAGTAATCTGAAAGTAACCCAAGGAAACTTTTTTGACATTTGCAACTTCTATTAATATTTTTAGGCAATGCAATTGTTTCCTGAGAAGGTGAAAATGTCTTCAAGTATATTACCAAAGTGTCCTGGGACCATAATGTTCATCTAAACAAGTGGTCTTAATGGCCATTTTGTTCTTTATTATGGTGACCCTAATTATTGATACTATTTTTGAGAAAGTGGTGAACTTTAAGATACTGATGTCCAGGGAAAGTTTCATTTTTTTGTTAGTAGCAAACTACTGATTAACTCAATTGTTACAAAACTGCAGTATTTTTCTGCGCCACTTGTACTTGTTTGTTGGGAGTTCAGAAACCTACTACAGATGATCCTGTAGCGTGGGGTGTTTGTAAAAGTTCTGGATGTTCTACTTTTCTAATCCATCTGCCGGGTTTGAACAACTTATAGGTAAGTACTCTGATCACTCAGGCACTTTGAGATGAAGTGAATATTTTCTCAGAATGGCTGCAGCCAGGAGTCTTGCTCTGGAAGTGCGAACTTTTCTGAAGTTTTGATTGAAATACAACTTCTGGCAGTAGTAGGAGAGTTGGTTTGGGTCAGAAGTGTTCTTGGTGAGTAAGTAGTCAGCTATTACTACCAGTCCTTCTCTGGCCCTCCTAAGGAGAGTCTTGATTAATAATACAGTATGCAGAATGAGCATAAAACTAATCCTCTCATGACTATGGTTGTTTTGTACCCCGATACTTTAAGGAAAGTAAGATTAAGAAATTTTGTATGGTGTTTTTTGGTTTTTTTTTTTTTGCTTATAAAAATATGTGTATACTGCATATGTGCATATATACTCCTTTTCATAGTAAATGTATCTGTCAGATTTTATGTAACTTGTTCCTTGGGAGGCTGTTGGGTAGCCATCAAAAATGCCTTGTTAATTCACTAGAAAATATAATGCTTTTCCAAATACTGATCTGTTGCTCTTAGAGAAGATCAACAAGCCTTTTCTAATGATTTTTAGTGGCTTCCTGTGCATTAAATACAATTTTCCTTTTAAGCCTATTTACAGAAAATGTGTTGGCACATCCTTGCATTGTTCTACGTCGCCAGTGTCAGGTATGTCTTTTATATTACCTATTCTGGTCAAAGCTCCTGTGTACTGTCATATCTTTGTATTTTCATACTCTGTGAAAGGGTGTAGTATAGGAAGCTTTGTAATTTTTAGGGGGACTCTGCTACGTTAACAAGATTTTGCTTGTAGAATACATGTTTTCTATTTTGCAGTTTAGCTTATTTTGAAAAATCTTGCTCATTTTTCTTTGAGCAGTGGAAAACAAATTACAGCAAGGAAGTGTTTTGGGGTCTGCAGTGCAACTTTCAGATCCCCATTTACAAGCAGGATGCTTTGTTTCATAGGTTCTGATTTATGTATAGTTTATTGTTTAAACTTTCAACATACTTTAAATGACTGCCCATTTCTCTAAATTTCAGTGAGAACTTACTCGTATTTTTAGCTGATCTTTACAGTGATAAAATTCTTATATTTGAAAATGCTTTATCTTTCAGAGTTGTAGCATCTGCAAGTGTGTTTCTAAAACTGTCGTTACTTATATTTTTAACAGGTTAACTATCATGCACGGAATTATCATCTCACACCATTTACTATTGTCAATATCATGTACTGCATAAACAAGACACAGGTTAGTATTTGCTATCAGGCTGTATCTAAGCACTAAGAGTTCCTAAAGCATGTATGTACATTGAAATCTCTAAGTGTTTATGGAGATGGTGTCGAAAAACATGGCTGTTATAATGGTTTGTTATTTTTATGGTTACAGAAATGTGTCAAGAAGATGAAGTAAACCATTAATTTTTTCCGAAGTACAGTGCTTAGTAGGGAAAGATGTATGGATATTAGAAAACAAAAGGTCCCTTAAACTATTTTTTTTTCATTAGGGTTCTAAAAGATCATAAATCATTATGTGGATAAAGTTATTGTTGAAGTGACTCCTTCCAGAGATAATACTGAATACATTTCCAGTTCTGCAGGGGAATGGCAATCCTTAAACTCAGATCAGAAGGCAGGAAGAAATTCTTAATTCTGCATTTCTTATGGGTGTACTTTTGAGATCTCTAGCTCATTTTGTCTATGGAAAATGTTGTTAAGTTTATAATATAGAGTATTAACAGTGGGAGACATGCCTCCAAAATTATTAATAGATCTCTGAAATTACAGGAAAACAAAATTTTTTTCATAGATTAAAAGTGTTGTTACTTGAATTTAATGACAGGGTTGAATGGTAGAACTGTAGCCTTTGTGGTCTGAATTTACTGAAATTTTTAAATTAGTAAGTTGAAAATATTTTTATGTTGCACACTTCAATACACAGGGTCCAAGAGCTCTCTGGAAAGGAATGGGCAGCACTTTCATTGTTCAGGGCATAACCCTAGGAACAGAAGGCATCATCAGTGAATTTACACCTTTGCCAAGGTATTGTGTGGTTTTTTTACTGCTTCTCAAATTAATCAGCTGTTGACTTACTTTCAAAGTGTTAGTAAGGCTGTTTGAAAAATATTACTTCATGAGAACAACCAGACATTAAGTAGGTGTTGCCAAACACAATGTGGTTGTCTTGAAAAGGCAACCTTATAATCCATAAATAGTGAGAGAGCTTTCTGGGAACCTTATTTATTTGTGTCTGCTTATTGGTCTGAGTGTAGAAATACTGCAGCAAGTTGGTCTTTGCTATTCAACTCCATAATCAAAAAAAAAATCATAATTTTCTTCTTTTATTTAGCTTTTTTTTTTTGCATGTGGTAATAGCAAATACCATACCTAAGGTAAAAATTCTCAGTTTTATTAATTTAAATACAAGCACAGCTTGTATTTAAATACTTGCACAGCTAATGAGTCAGCACTGACTTTTTGCTGAGTATTTGCACTGTCTGTTAGGTGGGAGAACAGAATGGGCTGCATTAGTAAATGAGAAGACATGGTAAATGAGCGTCCATGTGATTGGCAACTTAGTCTTCTGCCTTCCTTGACCAATATGTACCTTGTTCAGTATTCTCAAAAAAGATGTTACAGCTAAAAATTACGGACTTCATTTTAAGTGATATTCATCATTCTTCATCATTGTGTCAATCTTCTGCTACAGAAGTTTAGTAATTTTTTTTACTAAAAGTATTCAGGGACATGGAAACTACTCTGGGTTTAAAAAGAAGAAATTTGGTTAGCCTGAATCAAATACTGTTATGATGAATGCATCCATACTAATAAAAGTAGGCATTTGCAAGTTCAAAAGCATTATCAAAAGCGTTTCATACTTAAATTGTATAGAGTGTGTATTTAAGGGTTTTGGTTGGCTCTGTTTCATAGGTAATTGAAATTTTCAGGCATGTGCTTTCCTTCAAATATGCTTAAGTTCATGAATATGTGATACAGTGTTTATGTCTTCAGAATTCTGAAGAAGAAAATTTGTGAGAATTCAGAATTCTGAATTCTCACAAATATAAGGAATGATTTTCTACTTGTGGGCCAGTTCAGCAGCTGGTGCTGCTGCCAAAAGAATCAAACCTTTCTGCTAGCACCAAGTTATGCCTTCCTCTGTGCTACTCCCATCTTTGTGGAAACATAGTGTGTAGCAGTCAGGAAATTAACTGGACTGAGAAAGTGATCTCGCTAAATGGTTGTCTCATACATGCACCACCCCACAGCAGATTTCTACTGAATGCTCTCTCTTACTTTTTAATGGTGACTTGCTTGTTTGGGTGGTCACAGGGAGGAGAAGGTTGCTGCTTTTAGCAGCAGTGCCACGAATCTGATTTTAAAAGTTACTTAAACACTTTATCAGCCTCTAAAGAACACAGAAAAGTGAAATGTCAATTGTATATTACAGTAATGTGAAAGAATATCCTTGTTTTCAGAGAGGAGCCCAGAAGTGGGTGTGAACATTTTGTACTAGACAAACTTTTGTATAATTGTTCTTCCACTGCAGGGACAGTTATAATGGTAGAAAATGATCTGGTCCTGTTTAGTGATTGACCTATGTATTTTAAATGTGGTAGCTAGTAATAGCACACAATTCTTCAAAAATACTGCCTCTCTTGGATTACAGTTATTTTAACTACAAGCAATGTCTGATTGTGATTCCTGGACAACACTTGAAGCTGAGCACTTTATAGCTTGTTATTAAAAATGCAAAGTCTAGTGTGCCCAGCACTTTAGACAAGTATCTATACCTCAAAGCTAGAGTATTGAGTATCACATGTAAGTACATGTGGTATTTGAATGGTATCTTGGCCTAGGTGGGTTTACATTTCTGTCAAGTGGAATGTCAGCATTTGCTGTTTGTATTCTGAAGTGTGTAACCAAAAGTGTGGACAAAAAACTTCAGTTTTGTCTACAATGCAATTTCTAGTCTGATCTCTTTTACTTGATTTGTTCTTTGATTTGGTCTGACTGTGCCAGTATATGATTTAGATTTTTGGAAAAGAAACAAAATCAGGGTAGACATAACCTAAAGAACAGAAGAGCGCAACCAAACCAAAATGAAATAAAAATTATTTCTCGATAAAGGAAAAGTATGAAGATTTTAAAGTATTCCAGTGTTCCCTGAAAATTGCTTTAAGCGCTTGTACATAAGCTTGCTAAATAAATGCAGAACTTGTTGAAGTCGGCTGCCGTGAGAGCTGCAAACATCTTCTTTGATAGAATGTCTGACAAGCCCGAAAAACTACTACAAGTTAAGCATGATTTACTAAATGTTTTGCTGTGTCTCGAGGGCTCTCTGTTCCCCCGAGATTCTGGTGGTCTTTGCCCTTTGCCCTCGGGAAGCCCCGAGCCACCCGCAGAAAAGACGAAGAGCCTTTAGATGTTCTTTTTCAAGGCTACTCTTCTTGTTTATTTTATCTTATCACAATACTTTTTCTCTGAGCTCTGCCAGGGCCTGGACAGCACGGGCAACAGGTGACGACTGACCGCCTGCCCCCAGCTCGTCATCTTATATACAGATAATTACGTGAACATTATTTACATTTTTGAACCATGTCTACACTCTACACTAAACAGGTGTCTTTCACTCTAACCCAATCCCTCTAAATCTACTTAATGTCATCACCACGGTGCAAAATGGAGACAAAGAAGAAGGAGAAGACCCTAGGGCAACGCCCAGAATCCTCCATCTTGTCTCTGGTCATCCCTATTCTAAAATTCTTAATGTTAAAATATTACTACTTTCTATTACCCTTGAGAGCTTGCAATTCTTCCCATAGTGCTGGTAACTTTTCCCATGGACGGTAGTCGAGGCCCTTGCCTTTCTGGGGTCTATGCCAGGGTCTGCAAACCCCCCTGTACATTTCTCAAACCCCCCTGTACAGGTCTCTGACTGTCCAGGGTTTCCAGAGGAATACCCTGGACTCCAACAGCTCTGTCTTTCCAATATGGAAAATGCTTCAACATAAATAGTAAAGCACCAGTATGAAAACTGGTTGTTGACACTCATTGGAAGCAAGGAAGAATTGCTTGAGAATTACATGTGGGTGACTTTTCATATTGTGGTAAATACTTCTCTTTTTAGAGAGCTTTCACATAAATGGAACCTCAAGCAGATAGGTGGACACCTTCTACTCAAGGGGTAAGTATAGCATGTGTGTTATGTCTTATTATTAAAACATAATAAAACTACCAAATGGACATAAGTTTTGTCTGCTGTTATGTTTACTTGACAAGATGCTACCAGTACTTTGCAAATGCTCATTTTTGAACAATCTTGATTACATACACCACTTTCACAGGTTTTCTCATACTAGATCCCTGTGTCTGTGAAACCCAACTGCTGTAAAAGATTAGATTCTTTTAGACCCTAATCAGTCTGGTCACATGGAAATAGAATTTAACTAAACTTTTAGTTAAACGACTGAGGCTTATCTCAGCTTGCTGATGTACATTTTAGTAATTAAATTATGCATAGTTAATTTTCTCTCAGGAATAATTTGGTAGATAACTATCAACTTTCAGGTGCCTGTTTGGCTAAAATTATAGTATTGTCATTATGTTAATTTTTATATTGTTAATTTCTACAGGTTAACGCATGTGGTAGCAATGCCTTTTTATTCTGCGAGCCTGATTGAAACTGTACAGGTGATTTACATATATTTGGAACACTTAAAAGATACTGTTATTCTTTATAGATTAGATTTTGTGGAGAAATGAATCTTGGAATTCAGGTTTACATTGCAGTAGTTGCATTTGTTTTGCTTGAGGCTATATGACTTAGCTGAAATGGGTGTTTACTATGAAGAGTATATTAGTGTACTATCTTAACTCTAGATCTAGAATTAGAAAGGACATTTAATGTAGATAATTGGAATGTATTGCATATGAAATATGCATTCTATGTCTACATGTTCCAGCAGATACAGCATAAAGAAGTATGTTTCTTTGCTAGAAGGCAACTTAATAGGAAAGCAATTAAAAAAAACCCCAGAAAAGCAGCTCTCTCAGCCTTTTAGGTAGGCAATCCTCTGTAATGGATTGGTTATGAAAATTCCACTGAGATCTGAGGATTTTAAGATTAGTAGCTTCAGCTGTGTGCAGGTACTTTATTGAGCAAGTGTGTGTGTATATATGATATATGAAATATGTTCTTGAGTTACTGGAAACATCATAAGCTTATTAGAAGCACAGAGAAGAACAGAGGTAATGATAGCAGTTGTGAAGATTTTTATACTGTATTAATCAGTGCAGGGGAGCAACTTGGTTTGCGAGGCTTGTGTTACATTCCTGTGCTGCAAGAGGATGATGACCAGTGACAAACCAGAAAAGTTAAGACTGTTGGATTTCCTACTAGCAGGTTTATACTGACTTTGATTGTCTTAATTCTGATAAGCCATACTGTTCAGCAGTATCTGCTAGACACTTATCCAAGTCAGTACATTTCATCAAAATAGCTGTAAATGGTGGAAGTTTGTAGCTGTCACATTTGTTCTTTTGTCATTAGCATCTCAAACACCATCGTGGCGTGTTAGGCCAAAGCAAGAATGGTTTTGAAGTGCAGTGACTGTAATGATGTGGGATAGAAGAGGAGTCAGTAGGGGTTGTGCTGCTCAACTTGTATTTAAAGTCTGCAACAACGTTATGTTCTCAGGCATTTAAACTAGTTTCTCTCCTGCACAGAAAAGACCATGAAGGCTCTCAGGCTGTTCAGTATTTTCTCAAAATACTGAGGAATATTCTGGTGGTTTTTCTGGCATGAGGTTAGGACATAGACCACATGGACTCAGAGACTTGGACATGTAGGAGAACACTGAAATCTTGAATTTTGGATGTAAACCACATGATAAAACACTGGAGTATAACCATTAATATGGGAAATAATGTTTTTAGCTTAATCCTATACTCACAGGTAGAATGTAACAGATGATTTTTGTTTTCAGTACATGAACAGATTTATTTCTTCACTAAGAGACAGCATGGGTAAAGGGTACTACTTTAAATGCATATAATGCCATGAAAACATTCAAAACTGAACCTATTAAATTCATGTCAAAAATGACCTTTCAACACTAGTTATATAAATCTTTACTTTGTAAATTCAAGTTCAAAGGTTGTAGTCATAGTCTTTAAAGTAAAGGAATTTTGAATTAAATAGGTACTTCCTGGCATTTTGTTCCAGATGTAGACATTTTAAGTTCATAACTGTTTTGCATTCTGACAGTAGGCTAAAAGTTGAATTTCTGTTGTAGAAACACAGATGACTGCAATACACATTAAAAAACCCTCACCTCTTTTAGATGGGTTCATTCTTTAAAAAGAAGCTCTGTTAAATGCTGTGAAGAGTTTTATAACAAGGGACTTTTATTTGTACAGCTGTGTAGACACAATAGCATGCAAGTGTTCAGGTCTTTTTTTAAAAGTTCAGCAGGGATGAAGTGTCAGAGTGGATGTCAGGATGATTTTGAAATGCTCTGTATGAGTTGTAACTCTTTTTGTGCTCATAGAGTGAAATAATTCGAGACAATCCTGGCATCCTGGACTGCGTGAAAGAAGGAATTGGCAGAGTTGTAGGCTTGGGAGTACCCCATAGCAAGCGTCTCCTTCCTCTGATGGTCCTGACTTTTCCCACTGCTCTACATGGAGTTCTTCACTACATCATCAGCTCCATCGTCCAGAAGCTTGTCCTGTTTGTTTTGAAAAGGGATAATTCCCACAACCTTCCAACTGAGAGCTCCACTTCTGTGCAGAACATGCTGGATGCATATTTTCCAGAACTTATCGCTAGCTTTGCTGCGAGCCTTTGTGCTGATGTCATGCTTTACCCACTGGAAACAGTTTTGCACCGCCTTCATATTCAAGGGACACGCACAATAATTGACAATACAGACCTTGGATATGAAGTGCTTCCAATCAATACTCAGTATGAGGGAATGAAAGACTGCATAAATACTATAAAACGGGAAGAAGGAATGCAAGGTTTTTATAAAGGATTTGGGGCTGTCATAGTACAGTATACCTTGCATGTGGCAGTTTTACAGCTAACCAAAATTATTTACTCAGCACTGCTTCAAAATGTTTCTTAATCTGTCCAGTTCTGGATCTAGCACATTGGACATGATTGACTTGCTAACCTAGTTATTGTTTAAATGGCTTAGAAAATCAACTTTGGGGAATCCAGTCTGTGGATGCCCCTTACACTGTAGAACAACTTGTTTTAAACATGGGGATATAGTTTCCGAAGTGTAATTTAAAAAGGACTGTTCAAAAATTAGAGACATAAATTGAATATGTCATATGCAGTCATACAAAGGGGATCAGATTTCGAATGTGATTGCATTGAGAATTTACTTTTCGTCTTACCAGTTCTCTGACATAAGGAATGGATATGAATTGTTAGTATCTGCTTTATAAGCATCACATCTGATATTTAATGTGGACTGTTAGCCAGTGGAAAGGAATTTATTAAATTGTAAGAACTTTCAAGTAGGGGATTGATGGCTTTATTGGTCTTTTAAAAATGTTACCAACTTCACTCTTAATGGAACTGTGAGTAAAATAGAAACTGTAAAAGTGACTGAAGTAGACTTAAATGTTATCATTTATAGTTACATAAAAGACCTATTTTGCTGCAGTGTGGCAGAAGATGACAAATGGTAATCTCTTGCTTTGTATAAAAACAATGGAAAATGGATGTGGGGCAGAGTTGCACAGAATGCAAATTTCGGTGTCTTGCAGTTTGTTTGCAAGGCTTACGTTAACTAAGTATGTGAATAAAGCAAAATAGAAACTGATGTGTGCATGTGTAAGTGCCATTTTTAGTTGACTTTCCACTGATAACTTCAGGGTTTAGTTTTACTCTAATGCTCCATATGAGAGTGTAATAATCATACAAATTTGTGTAGTAATAGTAGTGTTGTTCAAAGTGTACAGAAAGCCTAAAAAACAACTGGCTGTTCCTAGAGTTTCTCTTCTATTAGATTGGAAGGCTGTGTATAAAATTATCTCCTTAACTATTTAGCACTGTTATATGTAATTTAAAATCTCTGCTAGTTTAAATATTTTGTGGAGCAGAGCTAAGTCTGCCTATGTGCAAAGGAACCAGTAAAATATATCACATTTTCCCTCTCCCCCTTCAGACTCAGCCAAAAAATGATTTTTAATAATTCTAAATAACCTAGTCCTTGGTTTCATCAGTAAATATGGGGGGTGGGAAGATGGTTTTTGCAAATAAAGCATGTGGAAAGTCACTTTTAAATTATGAGAGGCTGCTGCTTTTTTCACATTCATGTGGCAAGTCTGTTTTTGTGAATGCTGTAAACTGATCTGCGTTTTAATCATTAATCATTGTGTAGTTATCACTTACAGAAAGTAGTCCTGCCAAAATAATGCAAAGATGTTGCTTTTTGTAAGTTCTGACTTCAGATCAGGTCTACTTTAATATTAATCTAACTTTCATGTATTTTAAATGCCTGAGTGTTGAAAGTATGTTGAACTTGGAAACTGGTTTCTTTTGAAATAATGTTGATTGCAATTTTAATGTATAATGTATGAAATAAAATTAGAATTCACTGTAAGTATTATAAAATAATTCAGCGAAGAAGCATGTAGAAGAATATCCTGCTTTGTGTGTTATATTTTACTGCGTAGACTCCAGAGTGGTATTTTCAAGTTCCTCAATTTTCTAAGTGCAAGAACATGATGAATTAAACTACATGCAAGAGCTTAGGTAAAATACTCAGTGCCTGGATTGGTTTCTTTTAAAGTTTCTATGAGTATCAAAATGGCCATGCCAGAAAATCATCCAGACTGGGAAGGACCTCAGGAGGTCATGCAGTCCAAATTCCTCTCTAAGCAAGGACAGCATTGACATGTACATGCCCCTGCCCAGTCAAGTTTTTAATACATGGAACTGACCTTTTCAAAGGCATTTAATTCAGCTGTAGCAAACAATTTTATCACAATTGCCTTGAAGCAGTGCATCTTGCAGTCCAACACTTCCAGATGTATCTGTAAAATTAGCCAATCCTGTTTTTCTAGGAATAAAAGGGCTTTTTGCCTGGTGAAATGGAGGACTTGTCTTCATACATTCTTCAATAGGGAGGATGAGCTCTCAAGAGTGGCACTAGAGACTGCTGTAATATTTTACTGTGTTGAAGACTTGCTTTGGTTGCTGGCAGTTTTACATTTGTAGTCTGTAATTTTTCAGATCTGTAACTAAGCAGGATGAGCAAAAGTGTTCTCAGTGTAGAGCAGCTGTTCTGAGGTAGAAAAATTTGCCTTGGGCAATTTTTTGGTGCTCTTCCCAGCAGTTAGAATGATCATGTTTCCATTTTTTTATCTTCCAAAACACTTAATATATTTTGTCTGAAGTTGCTGGGGTTTTGCCCATGCAAACGTGTAAATGAGTATGGGCTGGAAAAAAAGTAATTTTAACATTTTAAATCATAAGTTTCTGATTTTCATTTGGCTTTTAAATCTGAAGTTCTCAAGTTTTAGTTCACACAAATGATCAGTAGGTGGCTGCAGAAAGAGAAACAACTGCAAACTACAAAATACTGAACTGGCTGTAGAAAGTAGGCTCTGGTGGAATATGAAGAATTCTTATGCACTCTTGTGCCTGATAACAATATTTTGTACCTTATTTTTCTTACTACATTTTTCTTTTTTTTATCTTAAGAGATTTCAAGGTCAATGTTCCTGAAGAAATACTCTAATATTTCCCCCAGTGAAGAGTTGGCTTTTTATCTGTGTCTCTTACAAGGAAAGCCTTCATGTGCAGTAACGGACAACAAACCAGACATGAAACTTTGGACTTGAGAAACAGGCAAATACCTGTGTTCTTTCATGGACAGCATACAGATCACACTTTGCTTTTAGTTGTGTTACAATGGAGCTTTCAGATCCAGGGTTGGTGCCAATACTGAATTCTCCAGGATTTTTTTCAGCTGTGCTCACTGATTTTAGCAGATCTACTTTGAGGCACACATGAGTTGATCTGTAATCATGTGAAATGTCTGTAATAATGTGAAATGTCCAGTTTTACAGATTTATGCAGAATTTGTAAGACTCAAAACTATATGTTTTTCTTAGCTCCTCTGAATTTAGCAGCAAGTTCAAAGCACGTATATGGAAGGTATTTATGTCACATGGTCATACAGCTGGATACATGCCTACCGCTAAAAATACGGACTAGAATCATAGAATATCCTGGATTGAAAGGGTTCAAAGTTCAGCTTCATTAAAGTTCAGCTCCTGGCCCTGCACATGGCACCCCAAGAATCCCACTAAGTGCCTGAGAGCATTGTCCAAACACTTCTTGAACACACGTGCTGAGACCATTTCCCTAGGGAGCTTGTTCCAGTGCTCAAACACCCTTGGGGACAAGAACCTTTTCCTAATATTGAACCTGAAACTTCCTCAACACAACTTCAGGCCATTCCCTTGTGTCCTGTCACTGGTAACTAGACATAGGGTTAAGTGTCTGCCCCCTTCCTCACTTCACAAAGTTTGCAGACTCCAATGGGATTTCTCCTCTTTGCCAGGCTGAACA
>VWYO01000071.1:114877-125232 GCA_013400275.1 Rhadina sibilatrix | reverse complement strand
TTTTTCCCAGAGCATTTGCAGTGAAATGGATTACAAAATGCACATGCATTGTACTTCTAAACATAGGACCAGCTATGCAAGGTCAGCTCTATCATGCCATGCCCTCAACTGTTCCAAGTAATAAAAGGCAAAAGAAGAATGAGACTAGGTTGGTAAGAATATATGAATATTTTCCTGTTTATTCTCTCAGTTTCCAGTGACTTGTAGATTCAGGAAATCCATGAATTGTGGGTAATACTGTATTTAACTGACCTTGATGAATGTTTCTTCCATGAGTTTATCTAATTGCTATTTAGCATCCACAAACACTATGATAAAGAGCTCTATAGTTCAATTAAGCGCTGTGTAAAAAGCTCTTTTATTTGTTTCCAACCTTTGTCTTGTTAATTTCCTTTTGATACCATCTGTTCACTAAGAAATATGTAGTAATTTCTTCTTTACTGCTTTTTTTTTTCCTTACAACTCAGGATTTTCAGAATAGCTTAGGATAGAAGGACCCTCTTGAGGCCACCTGGTCCAACTCTTTTCCTCAGACATGGCCACTTGAGGCAGATGTCCAGTTGGGTTTTGTGCACATCCCCTGATTGAGATTTCAACACTTCTCTGGTCAACCTGTCCCCAAATTTGACCACTTCCACACTTTTTGTCATGCCACTGGGCACTATGGGGAACAGTCTGGCCCTCCTCTTCCTTCCTTCCCACTGGCCGTTTATACATGTGGATAAGATACCCCTGTGTCTTCTCTTCTCTAGGCTGAGCAGCCCCTGCTCTCTCAGCCTCTCCTCACAGTAAAGTGCCTTCCTCAGCAAGTTTTTATCTTCCTTGTACTGGGTAGCCCAGGACTGGACATGGCACTGCAGATTTTAAGGAACTCTTTCCCATCCTTCTTCATTCATCTCCTTCCTAGACTGAAGCTTCCTGGTCCAGCTGTTGGTCCTGTGTTAGGAAGCATTTTCTTCCCTTGCTTATGGTTTTTACTTATCTTCCTGTTCTCTAGGCCCAATCCATTTTGGAATCTATTTTGGAATGGGACAGCCACGGCTTTTCTTGTGTTCAGTGTGTGGATGCACATGCACGCATGCAGCAGCATGAGGATGTTTTCTGTACATTATCTAATTCTAACCAATCCTACTGTTCACCTGCTCTTAGACTACTGAGCATGAAAAGATCTTTCCTTAAAATATTCTGGGTATTAGAACTCTGAAATCTCTTACCTGAATAAGCATTTTAACAGTTGGAGCTGCATAATACCAGTTTTCCCTTATGGTGATGGTGGTACTCCACTGAGCAGACTTTCAAAACAGAGTGCTTATAAGAAAGATGGGGACAGACTTTTTATTAGACCTCTAGCAATAGGAAAAGTGAAAGTGCTTTTAAGCTAAAAGAAGGTCAGTTTAGACTAGATATTAGGAAGAAATTTTTTACAATGAGAGTGATGAGGCCCTGGCACAGGTCAACCGCAGCAGCTGTGGCTATCCCATCCCTGGGAATGTCCCAGGCCAGGTTGGATGGGGCTTTGAGCAACCTGCTCTGGTGGAAGGTGTCCCTGCCCATGGAAGACAGTGTGGAACTGGATGGTCTGTAAACATCCATTTAAACCCAAATTATTCTATCATTCCATCATTTTGTTACAGATAAACTTTGGATGAATGTTTTTGCAATCCAGCACATGGCTTTATGGTGTGGAGTCAGTCACAGGAAGGCATTACTGCCCCCTTAACAGTAATTTTTCAGGCTTAACTTTTGGATGTCTCTTACCAGTTCTATCTTGTGTAATGCTAAGGTCTCTGAATATATTACCTGTTTTGTTCTCCACTAGAAGTCATTTTGTGAAGTGTAGAAATCTGACTAAAAAGATTTTACTGTGTGCTTACTCACTTCAGTTTAAAACCAATAGTTGACAGCTCTTCTCACTGTGAATTGGAAAACAAAACCTTAATTCCTGATTTCTGGTATTTTCAAAATTATCAAAATGAAGATGTGCAAGTACACATTTTCTTCACAGGCTTTAGGCAGCTATCCAGTGTCCCTTCTAATTTTACAGTTAATTTAACTATCAAGATCTAGCTACGTTATTTACAAATACCTTGTCATTCCGGCTTGGATTGCTAGTTTCTTCCATAACTAATTATATTATAGGAACACTCATTGATTCCAGACTTTTGGTAATAATCATTATGCAAATGTAAAGATATGATCCTTGCTCAGAAGACCTTGCAGATTTAAAAAGTCAAGAAATGACAACATAGATGGATGCAACAGATGAAATAAAAACCATTTGGATACTGATGCCAGATATATAGGATTTAAAGGAGACTGGCAAATCTCTTCATGCATGTGAAATGAAAACCAGCTGGCATAGTATCCATGGAGCACTTGGGATGAAGTCTGTCCTTTCTTGTGCCAGCAGGAATTCATCGTAATTTTTTCAAATTCAAAAAAACTTAATTTCTTCAATTATTCAAATAAATATTAATAGGGGAAAAAAATCCTTCTTCTCATCCTCAGTCATGCTGGATTTTATAGAATTAAACAAAATATGAAGGGAATAATTCAAGATACATTTGAAAACTGCAGTGTATGTACTGTACGAGTAGAAATTCATGTTTTATTTCACATAATTCATGCAAATCTCTGCCTTAGAAAAGTTAATAACTTATGCCTCGTCTGGCATCTTTCCACTACTAGGAACTGAAAACATTTGCTATTTTGAACTTCACAAAACACCTGAAAGCAGGAAAATAAGAGAGATCAGAGAAAGTACCTCTGAAGCCCAGCTATCATGGCAACTGGATGCTACGGAAAGATTCAGAGCCCAAGCTGGGCATAAGAGAACAGCTACTTGGGGCTGTGTAATTTCCTGGGGCTATGTAATTATCTCCTGCTTGATGTGCTCAGTTGTGTGAAATACTCTTGAGTCTGCTCCAGCTTCCGAGAAGTTAACATTTCTAAAACGTAGTGCTCTCTGTTGCAACATAATCTATTAATAAATTTAGGGAAAAGCATTTTGTCTTCTTGGGACAGCACCATCTCCCATGGTTTTGGAGGGAGACTGCTCATTATAGCTGTCACAGAATCTCAGAATGGTTTGGTTTGGAAGGAGCCTTAAAGACCATCTCTTTTCAACCCCCTACCATGGGCAGGGACATCTTTCATGAGCCCAGTGTGCTCCAAGCCCCCATCCATGGGAATGTGAATATGAGAAAAGTATCACACTGCTCAGTGATGGGGCTTGTACTCCTTATACTTTACTATATGTGAAGGTCTCAATTTCTGGTGAAGATGGGCCCATAGAAACAAAGATCTTTGGGGCTCATGGAAACAAAGGTAACTAGCTGGATGAAAATGTGATAGGATTAACCCTTTCCCTGAAAATTCCTGTACCTATGACTCCTCTTGGAAAGCAAGTGTGTGACTACAGAGTCAAACAAATTAAAGCCTAAACATGAGCTGGATGCACACCTAATCTACATCTCACAGTGAATTCCACTGCTCAGAGTCTGCATGCCTATCGCTATCTCTAAGACCTGCTCTTAGAGATGGAGATTGTTGCTGCCCAGGTCTAGCTGCGGGGAGTAACAATAGATCCTTGTCAGCAGGGAGAAAAGGGTTAGGATGTTCCCACCAGCAGGAGTCACTAATGTCAACGATTAGGAAGCAGGAACAATGAAGAAAGCCTGAAAATAGAAGACAAATAGCAAAACAAAGAAATATGCCATATGACATGTCCCTCAAGTCTTCTACTGCCAGAGTGACACCTAGCTCACTAGCTCAGTGAGTACCTGGAGGGTACTTGTGCCAAATAAGGGCAACCTCCAGGGCTCTGAGAGAGCCCAGTAGGGTGTACCAACCAGTAAGGCTGCAGTCTGGTTGCTTGGGGAAGTTGCTGAGGGTGATGGTGATTTGCTGCGCCTATGGCACAGAGCAAGGCATGAGAGAGAAGACACTGTGCAGGTCAGTTCCCCAGGATAAGGTTTATTTTCCTCATCTGAGGAAATGGGGAGGTGGATACAGTGTCAAAAGGATCCTGCCTCTAGAGTGAACCAGGGACAAGACCCCTGAAACAGTTTGTGCAACAACTTTTAAAGGGAGGTGGGGAAAGGGATGTACATTATACATAGACCAATCAGGAGGGTGTGCGGGTGGAAACGAGAACTTAATTGACATAAGACTACTAACCAACAGGAGAATACAAAGGGCGGGTCTAGCTCCAAGGGACAAATCAACAGCTGAAGAACAAAGAACTTTCTGGATTACAGCGCTGGGTTCTGGGAGGATTGACAGGGAGTAAAGTAGGGTTTTACAAAACTTCAGGAGGGGTTACTGCATAGCTGACAGGCTATGAGGAAGGGGCACACTGTGAGGGACAAGACTTTAGGGAGGAGTAAGATTGGGGCAAACCAATATAGCACAGGGGAAACTGAACTCAGAGACAACCACAGCCGTACATATATGTCCTGGTTTAGGGCAAATTTGGGAGAAAACTTTCGAATAGGGTCCCTCTGGGAAGCAAACCCAAATGCGCCCCCTCCCTCCCCCCCCAAACTGGTCTGGGAGAAAATCTTCTCACAGAAAAGTGGAAAAAAATATTAATTTAACAAACCAAGTGCCGACAAGCACAAAAAAAGGAATAAAATGAAACAATAAAACCTCTCATTCTGAAGTGAGATGGCAAAATTGAGAAAGTCCTTGCCGTGGGTGTAGCTCGGTTTGCTCAGTCTCTTATCAGTTCCTCCGGCACTGGAAAATAATGATCCAGGCCCTGGCAGACCGCAGGTGTGAACTCCCGGCGCTCTCCTGTGTTTGCAGTCCCAGAGCAGGTTTAAACAGTCCCAAGAAAAATGAAAAAAAAAAACACTCCAGGGAGCTTCTCTACCTCAGCTAGCTAAAACTGACTAAAAGCAGAGATCTCTGACCCACTGTCTGTCTGTGCTTCAGACGAACATACACCAGGAGAAGAATGCAGAGGAGGGAATGCCGTCTCTGAAAACAAACTGTGTGCTTCTTCTTAACCCACTTAACTCTCAGAACCAGTCTTAAAGGTACAGGACTTAACATACAGCATACACAGAACAGACAACTGGGGATACAAGCATCAAAAAGTCACCCCATGACATGTCACGTCTTTGAGCTTCTTCAAAGACANATTGAGAAAGTCCTTGCCGTGGGTGTAGCTCGGTTTGCTCAGTCTCTTATCAGTTCCTCCGGCACTGGAAAATAATGATCCAGGCCCTGGCAGACCGCAGGTGTGAACTCCCGGCGCTCTCCTGTGTTTGCAGTCCCAGAGCAGGTTTAAACAGTCCCAAGAAAAATGAAAAAAAAAAACACTCCAGGGAGCTTCTCTACCTCAGCTAGCTAAAACTGACTAAAAGCAGAGATCTCTGACCCACTGTCTGTCTGTGCTTCAGACGAACATACACCAGGAGAAGAATGCAGAGGAGGGAATGCCGTCTCTGAAAACAAACTGTGTGCTTCTTCTTAACCCACTTAACTCTCAGAACCAGTCTTAAAGGTACAGGACTTAACATACAGCATACACAGAACAGACAACTGGGGATACAAGCATCAAAAAGTCACCCCATGACATGTCACGTCTTTGAGCTTCTTCAAAGACACAGAACTGAGGAAAACATGACAATATATAGGGTAGGTCTGAAGGTAAGGGTCCAATCAGAAAAACAAATTGGGAACATAACCATATTTGTGCATAACTGACCTATCAAAATCATGACCTTATTTGGAGTAATTAATAATTTGCATTAACATGCAAACTCCCATGAACATTTACTACTCGCCACAACTAGAAAGGGGTTTCCACAGCCTTAGTTTATAGTTGCTTCAACTTGGCCAACACCCACAGGAGATGGCCCAGTGCTTTGAACCTCTCTGCTGACAACTAGGAAGACCTGACTCTCTTAAAATTATCCAAACCTCCCATGGCTGGGACATCCAGTTAGGAATACCCTCTGTTTGGTTCTTGCAAGGAACATGCCAGTACTGGAAAGCAGAACTGTCATGTGTATTTTGGCTTCATAGAAATAACTCATCAAGTTCTCAGCATGATCCACAGAAATCTATTCAGCATTGTCAGTGGAATTTGGTAATTTCAGAATCAGCTCTACTAAAGCAGGCACATCGGTCTTGATCCAATTTGGCTAAAATGAAATACGCAGTGCCATTTGAAACGGCCTGAGGCAGCTAAGACTGCCTTGGCAGGGTGACAAAGACAACATGGAAAATGTGGGTAATCCATGCTCCTTTAGAGCAATACCTAGAGTCCAGGAGGGATAGTCACTAAATCAAGGATCTACTTTGAAGAAAACTCCTTTAGAAATCCTAATCCATGATCAAAGTAAAAAAAAAAACTAAGGTCGGTGATCCTTACTTGCTTGTCTGGCAACGCAAATGGGAAGAAGAGATTCCTAAACAACTGTCCAAGGGTAGTGAAGAACTGAACAGGATCCTGTAGATCCTGAAACGTACAGGATCAGAACATGCATACAGCTGGCAGCTTTAATCTAGTATAATTAAAACAGGGGTAATTGCCCCAAATCTGTGTCAATGTGGCAGCAACTGCAATGGCCCCAGATTCCTCCTTCATGCTCCTGCGTTACAGTATTCTATGCAAACTGAATTCAAGCATTAACCAGTGACTGCATCTTCAGAGAGTCTAATCCAAGACTGACACTGCAGTCAAAAAACCCAAGACAGCTGGTAACCTGGCCACCACAGCTGTGCCTGCCTTTGCCCCAGTACCAACACCAGGGCTGAAAAACAGCAATGATTACAAAGAGAACTCAGTATGAGCAATAAAACAAACAACCTTTATGACTGAACAGAAGGCTCAACACTAGAACTATTGAGGAATGTTAGTAGGTACATGACCAGGGATATAAACATGGACAACCAAATAATGAAGTAGTGGAAAAGCATATGCTAAGCAAGCCTTTTCTATACACACATAATAGAGATGTAAGACTGAGCGTAGGCATCCTGATTTATGCTGATTTCCAAGTTTTAAATGAGTTGTTCTTGCTCATTTATACATCTGAAACTGTAAACAAGAAAATAATCCTTGGGACTTGTAATTCTCAGTTGTTCTTGTACAGATCCATTTGCATCCCATGCGGTGATAAAGCAGAAAAAAACCCCATACAGCTTTTAGCTATCCTTCTGGCTGTATCTCTTCACTGAATGAAATAATTTATCTGTTATGACATATTAAATCAGGTTCATGTACACACTAAGCTGGATGACACAGATGCAGGAAATATGGACACTGATAAAAAGGCCTGACAATGTGTCTTGTGGCTATTGCTTGCTTAAGCTCAAAAACTGCTGTATTTCAGTCCAGCTTTACTTGTGCATGCATAGAACTGTAAGATTAATTAATTAATGAAAGCACAGAAACATTAATTTTCCCTATTTTTACTAGAGCTTTCTAAGACAGAAGGGTGGTGAGAACTGTCAGAATACTGTTTGAAAGGAACAGGAGTTCCAGCAAACACATTTCTTCAGGCACCTTTGAGCTCTAAGGTATGGAACAAACAAAAGCCAATGAACCAAGTCTGAACACAAAGTACAATCAAAATACACTGCTATTTGGCATGTTATAATGGCACTTCCCAAATCCATCTCAGATTAAAGCCTCAAGCTGTGGTGCTTTTTGTATGAGACATGTTAAAAATGGGTTTTGTACCACTGAGTTTACAGAACGGGCAGGGAAATGGAAGTTCAAGAAGCAAAAAATCTTCAAAGCCAATGGACAACATGCCATGATTGTAGCACAGAGCTTCTCAGTTCTCATTCAAAAATAGCATTTGTCAAGTTAGAAGCAGAACAGGAGCTGAGACCTGTCATCTCCTTGGTTGCAGAGTAAGATGCCACACAGCACGTTGTTATTGCCACACCCTGCAACTTGGAAAAGGCAAGTGCAATATGGCCCAATATCCTTGAAAACATACCACCTACAGGTTTTAGTAAATTTTGCAAATTAACTATGCAAAACACCTCTGAACTATGTAACCACATTTTTTCCCATATTGAGGATTTCAACAAGTATAGGTCTTACAGGTCTCCATAGCCAGGTCTCTGCCATATAGTTTGCTTTTAGACAACATCATTCACTGTCCCAAGGTTTGCAGATATGCTTTCCCTTGGAAAAGCAGAACCTGACTAGACACCTCAGCTGAATCATTCCTGTAAAGAACGAGCTTCCTGCCATGCCAGTAATGTCCTCATCCCTGAGGTTGGTGAATGACTTAGACAACCATCACTGCATCAACATCTCTCCTTCACCGCTCTGGGGTCAGAAAACTCAGCATCTGAGTCTGTTACTGCAGTATTGCTGAAGTTACCTACGTAAGAATGGCTCCCAGCAGAGACAAATAAAGAGAGAAAAATTCCAAGTTTAAGTGAAATGGAAGCTGCCTACTTCAAGGAATAGACACTGCTACTAGATTCACTGTGCTTTCATCAGAAATCTCTCACTTGTATGTCAGTTAATGAAAATACAGCATTAGAAAAATGACGGACAGCTGAATGCACTGAGTAAGTACAACTGGCATCACCAGATAAGGGGAAAAAACCTCAATCCAATATTTATTAGACAAGAAAAAAAGCTCTGTCCCTGCCCTGAGGACACAGGACAAGATGCTACACCATCAGGTGGGCAAGATGCACAGCCATCTCTCTATACATGCACCCAGTTATGGAATCTAGGTTACCCGACCTGAACTTCAACTGGAAGAAGTTTGTGGATGGTTTCTTAAAAGCAGAGATTCCACCTAATTACTTCCTATCTTCTCAGCTAGAAAACTGTTCATAAATGTCTGTGAAAGAAAATAAACTTACTTTTAGAAAAACCCTTTTTTTCTGTGTGTTCTCAGTCTGTAATCAGTGAGAGATTTTAAATTTGATGTGAGAGAGAAAACCCTTTGGTTACAATCACCTTTATATTCCGATGCCCAGTGAAAGAAGACACACCAAAAAAAGGACTGTGGTAAATTATCTTCCTGCTTTATAGATGAAGTACAGACAAAGCAGTTTGTCTGTCACTTTGGGATGTTTATCTGTATGATTTACCTGTTACATAATCCAATCAACATCTAAACACAGAGCAAGGCAAGGCAAGTGAAATTGTCTGACTGTCACTGTGAGGACTACAGGCTGGACCAAAGTGAATTGCCTGACCATGGAAGAAAGTATTCCAGAGCTACCCAGAGTGCCCACACTGGTTCAGTGACACCTTCACATCACTTTTCCTACACTGCAGGTTATGAACATTGACCTTCATAAACTGCCACCTTCTGATCTCTCACCACTGATGAACAGGACAGTCTTCTATCAAAGGAAGGAATTTCAAATGGTTCTATTAAATTTTGCACAGCTTCTAATTGCAGACACATTTTATTTGGAATTTAAGTACCTCCCTGGGGTATAGTTTAATTCCCTTTGGAAAGGGCTGTCCCACACACAGCTGAAGTGATTAGTGCCTGTTTGTAGACGACCTATGAATTCTTACCCAAGCAGTGTTCTTGCTGTTTCAGGTTTGAACCCAGGCAGGTGAGCCACTTGACTGTTACTACTCAGGAAGCAACTAGGGTTGGGCATTTTATTCTCCAAAATGAAGTTTCTTTCTCTCTTGCAGGGTCCAGTCTAAATGACAGAAGAACAGGAGAGCACCAATATCATACTTCAAGTAGCCTCACTATCACAAAGAATCATCACATCAGCTGAAGAGGTTACAAAAATCTATTTTAACACAATCCACCTGCAATCTGTTTTCAATTACTCCCTTAAGACTCCTTAAATGTAGGTGCTTCAGATACTTCATAATAACCACAGTATTTTACCATCTGCTGATGATACAGTTCTTCTGAGTAAAACCCTTTCTGACTACAAAAGGCAGGCCACTTAGACTATTTCTCTTTTTGCTATCCCCACTCTGCATGGGGGTGTTAAGATTCCCATTTGCTGTTCCATCTTCCCTTTTCCAAAGTCATTATTCCTGTAAAGCCTCACAAAAGCACTTTTTATTTTAAATTGCACACAAGAACAACAAAACCAGGTAACTGTCTATAAGAACAGTGATGTTTCTTGCCAAAAGGATGGAGGCTTTTTGTATTAAAAACAGAGAGCACATCCACATCTTTCTGATTCCCCTATCCTGCCTTCCCCCAAAAAAATGCTTTGGCAATTACTGCTTTTCAAAAGAAAACCCTACTGTGGTACTTTCTGCTCCTGCTGTACTGGCAGAGGAAAACAACCAATGACAGTCTACAGCAGGGAAGGAAAAATTAAATTATTTCAATTGCTTCTCCCACCCTCAATCCCAAAGAATCACTACAAGTTCT
>VWYO01000071.1:45622-113317 GCA_013400275.1 Rhadina sibilatrix | reverse complement strand
AAAAAAAAAAAATAAATCTTTCATTTAAAACAAAATAACTTATTTCCCCTCATCAACCCACCTTCCCACCTTGTTTGGTTTTTCTTTTCAACTGTGTGTTTTACTTTAAATAACTGACGCCACATGAAATGCTAAGAGCCATGAGCTTTTACAAAACAAAGAACTTTTTATAAGACTATTAAAAAAAATAAACCTATTGATGTTTTTCAATCTTTAACAATACCTGGTATTTAGAAGACAAGGCTTAAAGTATAAATCTACTTACACCTAGTATGTTGTAGCAGCCTCAGTGCTGTCCTGTTCTTCATTCTATAAGAGTTCCTAAGAGCTAGGAACAGAATATGCACATCAGCCTAAAAAAAGCCAGTAGCTGGATGAGAGACATATCCAGTTAGTCTGTCAGTGCTCACTCTTTTACAAAATTCTTTAAAAAAACATACTAAAAATTTGTGCACAGTCACTCAATATGCAGAAACACAGATGAACACTGGTTGGACAGTTTTCTACTGATTCAGGCAAGCTTTTCTGCTTCTGTGTCTGATATTCTCCATTTAAAAAGTGGACAGTGAACTACAGTAAAGGCTGGTTCTTCCTAAGCCTTGCCTGCTGTAATCATATTCCACTTGAGTTCACATGCTAACATTTAAAACATAAAACATTTACATAAAACATTTTAAAGAGTACAGTTTTAATAGGCTGTTGCATAGTCCAGCATATGAACAGGATAATTCTAAAACACACGACAAAGTGAACAACCATGCATTAATATGCAATGTGTTTACAAAAGTCAATATTTAACAGTTTATAAACATCTCTGCAAAGTGAAATGTGTTGTAGGATTGAGTTGATGATGTCTTTTGGGTTTTAATAAGGAGACAACCTTGGCCTGCCTGGTCAATTGGGTCATGCCCATATCCTTCATAATTAGACCTGAGCAGGAAAAACAGGAAATTTTCTTCAAAAGAAATAGATAAAAAGTCCTAACATGTACAGTTGAAAGGGCTAGAGGGTCAAATAAAGTGTGGCTCCTTCATAAAGATCAAAAGTTGTTTGAGCACGTAGGATGCACATTCAAAACATATTAAAAGAACTAAAAAGACTTTTTTTTTTTTGTTTGCAGAATTCTCTCTGAACATCTGAGAAGTCCAGGCTCTCAGAATTACACTTGGAAGATACCACAAGGCACTGTATGTAGAACAAATTCATGCAAAAGAGAGGCAGTAGAGGAACTGCAAATCTGACACAAAACAAAACAAAACAAAACAAAACAAAACAAAAGAAAACAATAAAATTAAAAAAAACAACAAAACAAAACAAACAAACAAAAAACAAACAAACAAAAAAAAAACAACCCACAAAACCCAGAAACCAAAACACAAGAAAATGAGAATACTTCTCCAAAGAACGAGCTAAAGACAAGACAGGTACTAGTGTGGCTCCTCTGTGGCACTGTGTGTTCCCAGACAACATCAGCATTAAACAACTAGGGTAATGCACTTCTTAAGTCACACATTAAGGGGAAAAAAGGGACAAAAGCACAAAGCAAAATTGACTCACAAATACCAGTCAGATTCACATTCAAATTAGTCCCTCTTATCTTTATAATTGGGAAGGATTTCTTCCTGACTTAAAATGTTATTAAAAAAAATACAGGACTATTAGAGCACCCTTTAAAGAGAGCCACACATTTATGAAGTGCTAATTACCTTATTGATCATACAAACCAGATTCATTATGAACTCAACATGTGGCACAGAAGTTATTTCATGAGTGGCCATATTCCAGCATCAAGTAAACTAAGAAGGGAAAATCCTTGCAAAAAGACAGTAGTTACAAACATAATCCTCTAGTGTGCCACGTCTCAGCAGGTAAGATTAAAAAGAAAAAACAGAACACCTCAAGACTGCAACAACAAAGATTTTTATTAGAGTGAAGAATATATAATCACTGTACAGAAAACATTTAAAGTTAAAGCGTGAAATACTGAACTGCTCACTGTGCATTCCTGTTGCTGAGCCTGTTAGTGATCATTTAATTGGCTGCCTACAGCTGGGCTAACTTATCAGCACTTAAAAACACTTTTGTAAGCAGGCAAGAAATGATTGTCCTTTATAAAAAGATAACATTGCCCAAGGCGGAAATAAAGGATCATATGAATTACATTTAAAACTTACTCAAGGAACAAAGTGGGTGGGGAGGAATGAGAGGGGATTGACATGGTTTTGTGAGGGGTTTTTCTGCACTGAAAAACTGTAGCCATCCTGCTTTAGCTTTGTATCTACTTCTATTTTAAATAAGAAAATATATTAACACATACAAGAATTCACCATTAAATCCAACCTCTTCCAGTTATCTTTGGCTTGAGAGGAAGTTGCTTACTTCAACCTTTGAGGCTCCCAAGGATGATACAAACAAACATCTTCGTTTAAAAAAATGGTTGGTTTTAAACCTTTAATGAAAAGAGACTCAAAAAGCTTCTCTACCTTCTGAGTTCTCAGTTCTTCACACTATTAAATCTGCAGCTTTTGCCTTCCAAAGCTGTTTGGTGAAGTCCACAAGGGCTTGAGAAAGTCACTGTTTTGAGCATTTGCTTGTTTCCACCATGAGCAGGCAAAAAGCTTATTTTCTCCAATACTAAAAGAAAAGAGAAAACCACAACAGCACAGAGATTACTCAATCTGGTTTACTCTCAAAGAACAAATGCTATGCACAAATTAAACTCTGTGTTTAAAAACATGGTGAAATGCCTATGGGTAGATGATTTTCACAACCTTTCAAAGGAAAAAGCAGCATAGACGGAAACTCTATGCCCCTTGACAAATGATTTCATCCAATACACCCAGTCCTGCTGGTAGACCTTCCATACTTTGGCATCCAGTGCTAAGGAAGACAGAAGCCCTGTGTGGAGGTGATTGCATTCTGTGATGCAGAAGCACTGCGGTTACATCCTGGAGATATTCTAAATCCATGCAACTTCTACCGTTTCAGCTGAAACTGAGTTTGCTCCTAAACAGATATCAGTCAAGCATTAATAACCCCCCCAAACTGTACAGTTACACTTTAGGTGAAACACCCCATACCCACAAGCTTTCACTTTTCTAATCACTGGTTACCATTTCATCCCTGAATGCAACTGACTTGATTTGTAAATTTACAAGGGAAATAAAACATGAAATCAAACACTTCAACTGTAGATTTTTGCCTTCCTCTGCAGAAATAAATAATGCTGCTGAAATGAAAATGACTCTCTGGGGGAGAAATGGCTATCCAGTCTTCATTAGTATCAAATAAAATTAGTATGCAACTCTTCCTTCTCTGGAGAACTACTGTACAGCACGATTAGCTTATTCTAAATGCTGAATTTATTTACTTTTGAGACAACTTTTTTTGATAACCATTAAGGGGACAGGCAGTGCATGAAAAAGTCTGTAAAATATCTGATAAAATAAGAGATTAGAGACACATTAGAAACTAAAGTCTGCATAACACAGCTGTAAACTGAGCACAATTTAGAATAGTGTTATAAAAGAACAATACTGAGCTGATTCCAAAACATCCAGAGTACTTTATCCAAGAGCTTTACTTACTGCAGAGTGACATATAGAATACTGAAACACCATGGTTACTATAATAACCAACCTTGTTATAAAGCTCTTAAGTGCTGCAGTAGACTGCACAGATTTCTCGCAGGCCTATCTTGGAGGCAGTAAAAGAATAAATACCTACTGATAAACAAAAAATGTGTTGAACAGCATTTTAAATGAAATACTGTGTGGCATTAGGCCAAATCTGCTGTTTAGACTTGTGTCATAACACCTGGGCAGCGTTGCGGTTTTTTCCAGACAACTTATAATACTATGAAGAACAAGGCCACTGGCAGTTCAGTGCAGAATTATACATTAACAAATTGAAAGCTTCAATTGGCCATTGAGTAAGCTGATCCCTTTATGACAAATTCACCCCCATTGTTCGTTTCTTTAACAATTTGCAGACTCCATGAAGACTACAGCAGCAAATTCTTAAGACTGCTTCAGATAAAAAGAAAGGATAATGATTTTGACTCATGAAGTAATAAATATTGCTAAGAAGCATCCTATTTCACCCATAATATACAGAGAATAGACGTTAATTACACTTACTTTTCATTGATTTTTTTTTTAAGTTTTGGGGTTTTTTTGAGTACATTAATAGAGCACAAATTCTTAAGACTTGTCAACTGCTGATTAATCTGTGTCTATTCTTTTTGCATTCTCCTCACACTTGCAATCCAGTATCTTTGCAGGAGAAGGTCTGCAAGCCTAAATTTTTTTTGAGTATGAATAAAGGAGTAACTGGAACTCCAAAACTAGCATCACATGGAGTCATGAGATGCCTTGAGCACTTATAAATCAAGATGCTTGTATTTTTCATTCTAGGCACCAGGTGCCAAAGCAGAAAGGAAAGCTAAAAGCACACAGGTTGCACACTCTGCAGCAATGCACAAAGATTGCACAGAGCCTCAGGAAAACATCTCTCTGCTGAAATTCAGCATGGGTCAGCTGGAGAGGTAAAAATCCCAGAATAAGGTAACTACATCAGGCCTACATTAGTGGCTGTCACATCTGCTTATTTGGTATCCAAAGTGTAATACACCAGTAGGCTTGCATATTAACTCCCAAAAATATGAATTGAACATGCAATCAGTGCCTGCTGGAATGTACATCAACTTTTTGCTTAGCACACCATTCGTGGGGGCAAGAATCACAGAATGGTTTGGTTGGAAGGGACCTTAAAGATCAACTAATCCCAACCCCTCTGCCATAAGCAGCGACACCCTCCACTAGACCTGGTTGCTCAGAGCCCTATCCCACAGAAACCTGGAGTAACATTCTTGGGTACTTCCAAATATTCTGAACAAATCTGTCCTGTGATTTTAAAAACAGTGTTAAGAACTGAAGAAAGATCAAGCAAAACCAAGCCTGAATGGAAAATGAAAAGGTCACCTGAATCAAACCTGTAAACTCTGATTTACTAATACACTTTCACAAACGCAATAACAATTATCTGGGAGAGTGTGGCAGTCACCTAAGGCAAATGAAGTAAAAAGACATGTCTTTAAAAAACGACAGTCAGTATGTGATGAAAAAAAAGGTCTACACATATACTGGGCAAACTTAAAACTTCAATCTTGAAAATTTTTAATAGCTTTCTTTTTTTTATTAGTTGAACCTTAAGGCAGATGCCAGGTATTTTTCGCTTTGTTTTATGAAATTACCATCCTCCATCCGAAGTTCAAAGTAATCCATAGTGAATGACAACAATTTTTGCATCATTTCCATATAATTCTACTTCGTTTTTTCACATCTCATAAAACATAGTCTTTATTAAATATATACATAGATAGAAATGACATTTCTTCTCATCGTGCACTACAGTGCAATCCTTCAAAATAAAAACAGACAATACTCAGTTGTCAACGCAAATCATCAGCAAGAAGGATGCTGTAAGGTCTTCCTAGAGCTTTCTCTTCTCCAGTCTGAACAATCCCAGCTCTCTCAGACTGTCTCCCTAGCAGAGGTGCTCCAGCCCTCTGATAAATTTTGTAGCCCTCTGGACTCGCTCCAACAGGTTCCTGTCCTTCCTGTGTTGGGACCCTAGAGCTGGATGCAGTGGTCCAGGTGACTGTCACCCAAGTGGAGCAGAGGGGCAGAATCCCCTCCCTCCCCTGCTGCCCACAGGGTCTGGATGCAGCCCAGGACACGTTTGGCTCTCTGGGCTGTGACTGCCATGGCTGGGGCATGTCCAGCCTTTCACCCACCAGCACCCCCAAGACCTTGTCAGCACAGCTGCTCTGGGTCTATTCATTCCCCAGCCTGGATGGGCGTAAGAAGTTGCCTCGTCCCAGATGCCAGACCTTGCATGATTGCTAAGGTGCTTCAAAAAATTTTACAGGACCTCTACAAACTTGTTCTCCAGTCCTTACAACTAGAACACAGTCTCATCTTGTAGTAAAATGAACTAAAATATCACAGTGATGTTATGCCTTAAACCTACCACTCACAACCTCTTGCCTTACTCAGCTACCACAGAGACCAGAAACTGAGAAGAAAATACCTCACCTGTGCAAACTTGTGTATCTGCTCCACGACAGCTGCAAAGAGGGCATGGACACTTTCATCGATAAGACTCTGCATATAATGGACAGCTTCTTCATCAGAGAGGTCCAAACGAAACTTGTCCTGCACCTGGAATGGGAGTGGAAATGGCTAAAATTAGTTCAGTGGTTAAAAACATACATTATTGTATCAATGTGTACAGAAGCAGAGTGATTTTGGCTGTTTAGTGGAGAATCTCTCTCTTACTTTTAAGCTACAGCAGATTGTAGGAAATGTACAATGTTATTTAAAACACCTATTTCAAATCCTTTAATAATAAATAGTGCTTAAATAAGCTAGAAACAGTCCCCTAATTCAAACTAGTAATTTCAAAGCTCAAGGTGAAAAAGTTAAGAGAAGCACTTGGAAATAAAAGTTTAAGCAGGACTGAAATGCTATGAGAAAAAGAGATAACATTCAACATTCACTAGACAATTAAATGCCACTTGAGAAAAAAACAGAGAACTTTGCATATTAAATATAAATTTAGAAAAGTCTGGATGATCCTAATAATTTTGGAAAGGACATAACTTCATTACTCTAAACCTACTTTCAGGTAATAACGTTTGTCTTTTAGAAACCATAAGGCAGTTAAGTAAAGAATACAGAATGGGAGGAAAGTGTGAGCAAATAAACTCTGTCAAAACTGACCTTTGTATGGTATGTGTGTGAAGTTCATTAACTTTGATTGTACCCACCGTCCATGAACAGTTGCTTGGAGACATTGCTACTCCTTACAAGTTTTTTTTTTTTTTTTTCCTTTTGACAGCAACATTGTACCAGTAACACATTCTGCTTAGTACTTGCAACTTGTACATGAGTTAAAAGCTGAATGCACAATATTTAAAAATACAGCAGTATCTCTATTTTCCTATTTCCATCTTGGCAATGCCAAGAACATTTGTGAAGGGGCAGTAGATGCCTTTCTGTGACTTCCAACAAATTCCAAGAAAATTGTTCAGAACTGCTCCAGATGGTAAATTTCCCTAATAGAGTGGATCCCAGTCCTAACTCCACTGAGCTTGTTTTTATCCTTTTCCCCCTTGAAATCTCTTCTGATGAGCCTAGATCCTAGCACAGTCGTAGCAAAACTATGGTCATCATTTAAAGTACTAGTTACCTTGCAAAGTAGCACTGGTAACAGTATGTAAATTACCCAGCAAGTTCACATTAGTTGTAGAAGATTCATTGCTGCCATGTAGTTCTTTATGCTTTATTCTCATAAAGATAAATCTCAAACAATTCGAGCTCTTGTTGACACCATCATATTCAAGTATTTCAGCCTCTTCCATAATGAACTAGGTAAAATGGTATCAATCTCTTACCCTATCTTTATGTCAAGTCAGAATGTTTCACCTCTTAGGTAAATTGTTTCAATGATTAATTGTCCTGTTTAACAACTGTGACTCATTTGCTATCTGAATTTGTCCAATTTCCATCTCAAACAGTTGAGCTCATTAAAACTTTTTATATTAAAGAGCTGTCAATCAGAAATCTCTCTCATGTAGGAAAATAACAAATTATTTGTTTCTTAATCTTCTTGTGGCTGTGACTGTAAGACAGAGTTGAGTCTTTCCTGAGCATTTTCCATGAAATCACTCTTTTTTAGCCATTGACAAAATGTGAGCCAAGTTTTTTTCATCAATTTTCATAATAAGGTTGAATTTGTGAGGTGATCCTACCTTCATGTACTATTTTGTGTGCTTTGATCAAGGATATCACATACTCAACCCTCTTAATGACAGCAAAAATGCTCTAAGATTTCAGCTGAGTGTTAACTGATTTCAGTTTAGTATAACTGTGTTCCTTTCAAAGGCAACATATTCCATAACAGTGCCCTTCAGCACTGTAATAAAAAGCCTGTTAGCCACCACAGTATGGAAAGTTTATAGAATTACAGAATCCTTTAGGTTGGAAAAGAGTTCTATAATCATAAAGTTACTTCATTCAAAATAACTGTTATAACTCTGTTGCTGATAAGCTCAAAGGAAGCATAAACTGAGTTTTTCCTCAGGTTTCTCTCAAAAAGACGCTTGATCAATGTGAAAGAATGGATTAAGCCAAAAAAGTTCAAACTTTCACTGAAGCATTTTACCAGTCAGAGATTCAGCAGATTATTCCAAGAATTTCTTGTTATGAAGAACTTTCATCTTCATAACAAACAGGATGAGAAGGAAATTTATTAACTCCCACGTCAGAAGTTTTAGACAGTGAATGACGCACACAGTAGAATCCAATGGAAATTAATGGACTACTCACATGCTTGCAATTATGCAAAAGCTTAAATACATCCCCAAATTACAGCAGAGATTTCCTTTAGATCTATTTTAGTGCTCACAGAAAAGGTGATGTTAATGAGAATTCAGCAAAATCACAAACTCCATTAAAAAAAAAATTAAAAAATCACTGTAACACTCTTTTACACAATTTTAGTAACCAAACACTTTGGCAATCTTCTAATTTGTTCACAGAAGACCTTCTCAGAATTTTTGTAGTTAGTTATATTAAGATGAAGTTTCATTCTGTGGAATTAATGATTAATTAAACCCGCTTCCTATAAAACACACTGGGCACATGTGCAAAGAAATTCACCCATGGTTAGATCTTGCAACCAGTTCATAATTAACAGAAAGATGAAATTATGTCCAGTATTAGATCTTTGCATGAAAGTTTTTCAGCCCTGCATTAAAACTGGTTGCTGAAACCTAGATGATTAGAAACAAGGCAAAATTACAAATTACCTCTTGAGCTGCAACAGCAGCAACAAGATTAATACACACTGACTTACAGTTCCTGTAGGAAAGAAACAGTAATTCTTATTTGGAATATTTTGAGTTCCAGTGTGGGATGAGTTCTAAAAGCTGATAGTTTCTCACAGATGAGGTCAACAGGAAGGGATTTTTGCACAGTGTTAATAATAGAGGTGAATTTGGGAGGTAAAATCCATTATATCATTCTACACACTTACGAATGATTACCACCATGAATGCATCAAAGGCATCCCACCTGAAGACTAAGTTAGAGCTCCTACTTTGATACTTAAATCAAATGCATTGTTACAGTTCAGGATTTGTAAAACAGAGAAAAAATAAACTTGACGATCTAGTTGAACTTTTGATTTGTTTCCAGAAAAGGAAACTATAAACCCCATTCAATATACAATTAGTCTTTTGAAACATTAAATCTCAACAGCAGAACTTGAATGTTCCAAGGATGAAGAGGTTGACTAAGTAAGAATAGTCTATCAAGATACTGACATTCAACTTAAAACTAAATTAAAGTTGTCCACTTCCTATCCCCCTGAACAGAAGATAGTTTAGTATCAAAGTGTACAAGAGGAGGACTGAAGAGCTGTATGAAACTGTTTTTGAAATTTTGCTATACTTCAGTTAAATTTAAAGCACTTTGTAAGGAAATTCTCTCAGTTACCCTGATACTGCTTCATTTTTCAAAACACAAAAACTAGAAGGGGAAAAGAACATCTAGGACAGTTCAGAAGAAAATACTCCACCATTTAAGTGTAATTTACTTGTGGCTTAACTGTTGATGATGAAAACAGAAGGTGACCATCACTTGCAGCACAATCACATAGAAGATGGGAATGTAGCAAGGTAACAAGTCAAAGAAGGGAAAAAAATATTTTACAGAAACAAAAAGAAAGAAACACTACTTCACACCATGATTATCCCAAAAATCTGACTCAGAGGGGAAGAACACAATGCCTACCAGAATAGAAGGCAATGTTAACTGATGGTAAACTCAGACTCTGTTATATTCCTTGAAGTTTCCTTTCCATTATTTTCTCTTTCAAGGAGAGCTAAAATGAGTATTGTTTGGAAAATGGCATCAAAGATGTCTTATGAAGCTGATTTCACAGAAAACTCAGAATACTCAGAGTATGCCCTACAGAGCTTTTTTAAAAGGATGACAAAAAGAGAAGATGAAATATTCAAGAAAACACTAATCATCTCATTAAGAATTGTAATTAAAGATCTGAAAAGGCCAGTGTCTTCATTCAGTCAAGCGAATCCCAAAGTTCAACCTTCTGTCTTTGGCTATTTTATATTTTTGGAAGTGTGACAGGCTTAGTATTAAGAAATCATATGAAAACACAGTTGGGAGTAGTACTACTGTGGGTAAGTGCACTTCCCCACACAGTTCCAGGATTCTCACTTGGGCCTTTTGTTCCCGAAGCACAAGACTGCCCTCTCCCTTCCACCAAAGAACAGATTTGTGTGGACTTCTTTTGTCCTCAAATCAGACATACTGTACAATGTGGACCACAGTTACCATATTAAACTCAAGAATTTTTCACTAGCAAGCATCTTTTCACTCATAAAACATTACCTGAAATGGATTAGGTACTTAATGCTCAAGATTATGACAAACTTTGGAAAGTCTGTGAAAACTTTCATAATCTTCAGGGCAGCCCCCAAATCCATATTTCACAGACACTCGAAGCTCTGTTTTTCAGAATTACTGATTGTAGTAATGCATTTTAAGGTGACATATAAGATGTATATGTGAGAGTTAATCCTGTTTAGTTTTCAGACAAATGGCAAGTCAGATATTCTGAAGACTGGTGGGTGCTTTAGTATTTATTCTTCTAGCAATATTAACTTATGTTTTATACAATTTTATCACGCTAGCATGGGATTGATCATTGAAACTTCAGCTGCTTTAAAGAGATAACTTCTGTGTCTTTTTCCAGTGGGTCACAATATACACTGGATGTAAAGCACTACTGAAACAAGACAAAGATCAATTAACAGCAAAAAAAGAAAAAAAAAAAAAACAAACCCAGTATTTTTTGATGATTTTTTTTACTGTTTTGTCTTGCAATTATTACAGTAGTCATCATCCAATATTCATGTGGCAGAAATCAGCATTAAGTGTTTGGCTTAATACTTACCACATTTCATCTTTTTCAGTAAATAGTTTCCTCCTATCCCTGTTGCTTGCAGTCCAAACAACTCACACCACAAACTATTCAGATGCTTTATTTGCATGAACAACTTCATTTGAGAGACTACTCTGACAGCCTTTGTTTCCAATGGCTCAATTTGAACCAAATGTGGTTTCTAAACAAGCCCATGTAGGCTTCTCTATTTTTTTTAATTTTATTTTTAATAGAAGACAACAAAGATGTTAGTGAACATCTCTAAATTGAACTTCTGTGAGAATCAGGGTTTCAGCCACTACAGTACTCAAAGATGACACAGTTCCAGCTCAGAATTTCATCATACTGGCCAAAAACTTACAATCAACTAAAGATTGTGCTATCAAACAATAGGAGCACAAGAGTGTTTTCACACCTGGTTCATGTTTTGGTGTTTACTCCAACTTCTGTATTTTTTCAGTATTTTGAAATTAATTAATATGCATGAAAAATCAACAGCCTAGAAACAAAAAATCTGGGTGTGCAGCTGCAGCATCATTACCCAAATGGACAGAGAGATGAACGTCTGTTGAAGCAAATAAGCCCTGTGGCAATGTGACACTTTTACAAAGCATAAACCGCCCCGGAGCAGCAAGAAAAAACTGCTAAAAGAAACAGACTCTAATCCAGCAAAAGTGACTTTACTTCTGTTATAAATTTCCTACTGGCATTTATAAATCTCAGGAAGATTTCCTAGCACCACCTTTTAACAAATATTGCTATTTTTGGTCAGGTGAAAAGGGTCAGATATCCACTGCCTAAAAAGGCTTAGCAAGCTCCAACTTAGAAAGTCCTTTCAATTTCACTAACTTAGGAACTCAATTCTCAATTATCTTTTGGCTGACTGGGGAGCACAGGAGAGTGGGAAAGCAGTGTGAGTTTCACAAGCCAGATTAAAAAAAACCCGGAAAAATTAGCTCAGGTTTAGAAACAAGGTAGCTCAGAAGCTTTCTGTACCTCCAGTCACATCTCTGCTTCAGCTTTTATACATGTGGAATAAAAATAATTTTACTTTGACATATTCAATGTTAAAACAAAACATGTCTACTCTCTCTTTTTGTTAGTTTCCAAACAGTTACACTGATCATTTTCTTAACAAGGAATCCCCCCGTCAGCATTCACACAGCCTTAGAAGAACAGAGAATGCTCTGTATTACAGCCCACAATCAGATGACTTTCCTCTCTTCTGGACAGTTTGATTTTATCCTTTTTTGTGTCTATCCAAAGGTGCTACCAAAATGAATGGGGCTACTTTCACAAACTGCAGTTAAGCTCCTGCTTATGGGAGCCAGGTATTTGTACTGTCTGTGCTCACAATAAGCTTGCCTAAAACACAGCTTCTTTGCAGCACTTTCTTTAATCAATGGACATCTGAAACAGAGCTCAGTCAATTAGGACACTGTCCTTTAATGTGTGCTAAATCCTTTGTCTGCCAATGAATCACTGGTCCCTGATGATTTCTCATTTAAAGGTCAAATCTGTTATGAAGGACAGATAGAAACCATCTGGCTTTCCTGTAGAAAAATAAAAAGCATTTTTTGTTAGGAGGTGACAATGCTAAATCCATTAGCTACATCTGAAGAGCGATGGTCACCTCTTCCTTACGCAAAACTGGCTACATAATTGACTCCAGATTTTAGTCATTACTACTCAGAATTTATAGCATTGGCTAATTTTACAAAGCCCAACAATTAGCAATTAGTATTGCAGCTGTGCTGGAAATGGAAAAGCAAGGAGCAATGGCAGGAGAAAATGTGAGTGTAGCAATATCTTCATTGTATTATCAGTTACGCATCGACAAGTCAATAAAATTATTTCAACCCAGCCTTTTTCCTGAAATCTGAGAAATGGAAAAGCATATGTGAAAAGTGGAAAATTTAAAGGCAATTATCTCAGAGGCTAAAGAAAGGGAAACACAAACTGAGAAGAATCCTCTGCTACTTTTCAATTTAATTCCATTTTGTAACATTTTTGAGCCAGGTTTTCAGAAAAGCCTAAATCAGAGAGTGGCAGTAGGAGATGGTGTCATGAACCGTGTGATGAAGCTCACTATACTGACAGCTTTCTTTATAAATAGCATGGAGAGGACAAAAGGACATGAAAGGATCAAAAAGACAACTAATTTTAAGCTTTGCAGTTACTTTCTCTTGGTCAAAAACTGATAAGCTTTTTTCTAAAAAACTAAACACCAAGAATCTGAAAAGGGTTTCTCCAGGTTTGAAGATGGAGACAATTTTGTGCAGTTGGTAATACCTGTTTTCTGGGTTTTCCTATGGGGAATATAGTGATCAAAAATGGAGTGAGGGAAGTGAGTCAGTAGAACAAGCTTCTCTTGCAACTGGGAAAGTACTAGCCTATTTTTCCATAAATACTGGGTAAGCTCACTGAGTGATACCGTGTACACCTACTACAAGCAGACAGCTGGTTCAGAAACTAGTTTTCCATATCCTCTTCAAGAATAGTCATAAAACTTCAAACAGAGCTTTGTTTGTTTTCAGGTCAATGCTTACTCACTTATTTGCAGTCCAGTTTAAGCTGTGAGAATGCAGTTAAGGTCACCACTGATTTAATTTCTGAAAACAAATGCTATGAAAAGCAAGTGAGAAGGTACTGCCAAATTCTGTTGTGCTTTAAATCTGTATCTTCAGGTGAAGCCATAGGGAGTTTCTGTTCCTTTTCATGCTAGCAGGAAAAAATGATCCCTACTGCTATCTTTCTCTGGGAAGTAAATTAGTTTGTGTAGTTTGCTCTTTTGAACAAAAAGATTGTGAAAGTTCCTTCAGGGAGGACAGGAACAGAGCACCCAGATGTGCTTAGACTATCCTGTGCCAATAAACCATTTCCAAGAGGTGCAATCTATACTTATTTTATAGAACTTTGTACATGACATAAGCTATTGTTCCAATTTTGCCTTTACTCAATCTGTTTCTCCCGACACATTTCACAACTTTTGGACAGAAACAACACTTGGACAATATACCATTAGATTTTAAGCTTGATTATACAATTGCATTCTGTCAGTGAGCTCCCTGGGATGTCCCACTGTTATCAGATGGTGGAGGATGATTTGGGAAAAAAATCCCAAGACAGTCTGCCTTTGTTCCTCAGGTTAGTAGTTATAGATAGTTTTTAAGAATATTTTCTGCACTCAGATTTTTCTAAAAGGTCTCATTTAACATTATCAGTATTGTGGTAACCCCTAAGGTTACCACAAGGGAGCTTGCCCTGCCATGGAGAGACCATAGCATATAAACTGAATGCACAATGGCAGAGCTCCCCAGAGGGAAGTCTCCTTAAGAGACCGAGTTTCAAGTTAGGGAGAGCAAAATGTTTCACCCCATGAGCCCTATGTTCTATGTGATGTCTATGATATGTCTATGTTATGTTCTATTTTATGTGAATTTGTTGCACCACATTGGTTGTTTCCCTACTTCCTGGTTTTTCCCCTTCCCTGACTGGTACATTTTGGATCCTCTCCCCGATTGGTTGTTTTCTCAATCCTCCCTGTGACTGGTCCAAGTTGTTAACCCCGCCTTTCCTAAACCCCATATAACCCCACACTTTTATCCCATTTGGGCATTCAGTCGTTGGTTCCTGGAGAATTCCAGGAGAGCCTTCTAGGCTGGACGTCTGCCTCCTGCTCATTCCAGCGTGGCCTGAAGAAGAGCTGCCGGGAAGAGCTGCTTGGAGCAGCCTCACAAAGAGCTGATCGGGAAAGAGCTGCCGGAGATATTTGCCTTGTGCAGCTTCACAAAAGAGCAAATCACCACCGAGTGCCTGTGCCTCTCAGAAGCCCGAGCCACCCATTCCGGGGCGGTCTCGCTGGGGAAGGCCGCGGCACCAGAGTGACCACTACAGCGGTCACCGGCGGTCGGCGGCACAGTATGAAATGCCTAAAAATAGTAATTACAACTTAAATCATCCAAGGCCTCACAGAAGAGGACATGTTTCACTGAAGTTTCCTTATGATCTTACTTGGTTTCCTTCTATGACTATAAGTAAGAAAGTCCTTCCAACATCTTCTCTTATTACTCTAACTAGTGAGCATCCCATTATCAAATACCTATACACTACAGGAAATGACAAGAGACAATACAACAAATAAAGACATGGAAAATCAAAGTAGTGTTCTTTATTTTATTTCAACTTATTTTATTCTAGCCATCACTACCATATGGTAGACACAAATTTTATTTTTATTTAGAATATGTGTACAATTACTAAAATCAAACCTTCATTCTGGCTCTAAGACCACAGTACATTATTTGCTGAAAGTTTAGAAAAGGGGAGCACAAAAATTATTTCTGAATGCAGTTTTTACACCTTACTGTAACCAGCAGGCAGACACTTCCTGCAAAGCACCTTCCTGCTCACTGGTGGCACAGGATATCCCTTTGTGAAGACAAAGATTAGACTGGGAGTACAGCTACTATCTATCAATATGTTCATACATCTAACAATGCTTTCACTTTGAGGAAGCAAAATTGTGGCCATTTAAGAAAAGTCTTTCTTTAGCAATAACCTTTAGAATAATCCATGCCCATTTCATAACAGCAGTACAGCTACATCTACTGAAAAGTTCCAGTATCAAAGATCTTTATGCCAAACAAATTGTTTGACAAAATAATTGCAGTGTAGTATTTCAATAGGCATGGTGAGATATATCATATATATACTACTTCAGTAAGCATTCCTTTGTGTTACAAAAAAAGGAAATTACTCTCCTTGCAGTTTAACCATCAAACTAGTATTCTCAGTAATCTCAAACTGAGATAAAGGTAATCTATCTTGTTGCCTGTAAGCCCAGAGCCTGACTGGCTCCAGGCCCCTAATGCAAAATAAGGGTCGTACAGGAAAGTGAGCATGAGTGCTGTCACTACAGCACCAATGAGGAAAATGCTGACTGTGAACTTCACTTCTACTCTTCACCAGGACACCTTCTTAGATACAGGAACATTTGTAAATCTCCACCTTTGTCTTCTGTGAAAGTGATACCCTGTTTGAAATGGCTATTGACTGATCTCACACATCAAAGGTAATTTAATTTTGCAGGTCAGTCCAAACTGGATCTTTACCTAATTTGAGTCTGTTGAAATATATATGGATTTTTTGTTAAAGCTTTAAGGAAAAAAAATAAAAATCAATTGAGATGCTGAAAGCATTTATTCAATTTTTCTACAACAAGGTACAGTATTACCTTGTTAAATGACTGAATCAACTTGCTACTCACCCCAAGAGAGGCAAGGCACCTTGTTCCTTTTTTTATTAGTTCTAACAAAGCTTATAACTGATTTCAGATGGGCTAATGGGTATTTAATACCCCAAAAAACCAAACCAAAAAAAAAACAAAAAACCAACACACCCCAGTGACCTATTCACTGTTATATAACAAGTTAAGATGATTCTGATTCTAGCCCATTTAAAGCTATTTTCTGGTTTATCTTTTAGAAGTGAAATACTAAAATGAAAAATCAAGAACTAAAGAAAACAATTACTTTCACAGGAGCTTTGAACATTGTCATAAGCATCCAGTAGATCATAATATCAACAACTCCTTTATGGAAGGCTCCTCTGCTCCTCTGCTTACCCACTCTTTAGGGATCCCAGGATGATGTATTATTTCTGCACAAATTTAAGGAGTATATTTAAAGGATAACTTTGAACCGAACTGAAAAGACCGAACTGTAAACAGCAGTCAGAAACAGCTGAGCTGTCAGAAAAAAAACCAAAAAAGTTTATATAAGATAACAAAACTTGAGAGAGCCAAACAATTTGGCTATCTTCCTGACAATACCTTATTGAGTGGCTTTTATTTTTTAAAGGAACAAGCACATTCTAAATTTACTTAAAAGAACCTGGGGAAGTAGGATCTTTCTCTCTCAAAGTGATTTGCATTCCTGTTCAGAAACACTTGCCTTACTGCTTCAGTTCTGTGTGCTTTCACATTTTAAAGCCTCTGTGAATGGACAGCCTGGAATCTCTCATGAGGATAAAATTCACAGTTCACCAATCTGTGGCACTGTCAAAGATCAGGATCCCAGTAAATAATTGCTGCTTTTTATCTAATAGTGTTATGTCATGTAACAACTAAGCTTTTGCTCTTTTCATGCAATGAAAGTGCTGTTATTTCTACTTTGTAATGGAAGTTAGAAGTAACCACGTAGATCTAATTCAGAGTTCAGGTGGTCAGAGCATGTGCTGGTAACACTACAGTTGTGGGTTTGATCCCACATGGACCACTCACTTAAGAACTGGACTTGATGATCCTTGTGGGTCCTTTCCTTTCCAACTCAGAATTCTCTGAGTGATTCTGAATTTCCTTTTAGGTTTTGCTGCCTTTCATGATCTCCAAGTGTATGCAATACTGTCATGCTTTACATAATTTTGATTTCTAATTATTGTACATAAGTGAACTGTAACATACTTCTCAGCTATAGAAAAGACTTTCTGGCTTTCAATTCTGCATCTTGATTTGTTGCGTCAATAAAATGATATTGGAAATTTACAGACAGTAAAAGTGTTTTAGAAGTGTTTGAAATACTCAGCTATTGCTATATTAAAACATCCTTTACAAGTACTTTACAGAACCCAACATCCTATTATAAATACTGAAAGCATATACCCTTGGACAGCATTTCTAGAGAATTTTCCACTATAAAATGAACTGCCAAGATACTAACAAGAAACAAGGATATTGCATGTTAATTAGCAGTAAGTATCAAAAGACTCTTGGTAAAAAAATCAGAGCTCACAAGAACACATTCAAGGCAAGGATGAACAACACATGAGCAACCTGGCCTAGTGGAAGTGGCCAATGGCAGGGGGATGAAATGAGATCATCTTTAAAATCCCTTCCAGCCCAAGCCAATATGGGATTCCGTGATGAAAGACAGGGAATCCTGGACCAGTAATAAATAAGATTAAAATGCATCATAAGTCTCAAACTTATTGGTGCAAACATTAAAGAACCAGCACTTCTGAAGTTCAACAAAACCCCTGGTTTGAGCTCCTGATGACTTTTTCACTCAAGCACAAACTTGCCCCAAATTAACCCCTGCTCCACCTGTTGATGCGTACTTCAAATTTTACTAGGATTTATGGTGAATTTATTAGTAGACTTTGCAATCTAAAAGATCTTCCCCCTCCTTACTGTATCACTCATGTTTCCAATGAGTAAACAGAGCCAAATGTGTCTTCTTTACAAAGATGAAATTCGTAAGATAGGACTTGCACACTGTTGGGAAGACAGTATGCAAGTAGAGACTTTTGTAGAGACATCTTCCTTGAAAAGATGTCTCTACAAAAGTGTAGTTACTTCCAGAATGTGGCAGGTATTGAATCATTTCAGTTGCCTATTTTAGGCTTTTATCTCCTATGTTCTATGTAAGGAACCTACTCAATCTGTAGGGCATTTAGGGACAGAGGTGAAGTTCAAGTACTGGTAAGAAGTAATTTGCTGTCATTTTCTCAGAAAAACAGTTGAGTAAAGGGAAGATTGTCATCTTTACCACAAAACACAACACTTGTGGCTAGCTTAGCTTCCTGGATATGAAACTGAACAGCTGCAAGAACTCTTTGTATCAATTTGAAACCAAGAAACTCTAAATGGAAATGCTTGGATGCTTGAAGAGAAAAGGAAAAATTCATGCAAGTCACAATTTAGTTTTCTTTAAGGAAACATGAAATATTTATTTGAAAATTCTGAATCTTTGCTATTATAGCTTATTGAAAACAGTGAAGAATAGCCTATTTGAGAGATAATCCACCACTTGAACAAAAATTACACTAAACTAATTTCCATTGGATACACAGGCTCCACAAAGTCTTTTGGGGAATTAAAACAGATAGCCCTTCACTATAAATCAGGTTATAAAAAACCCAGCATTTGTCTAAAATGTAAGTGTAACAAAATCTAGATGGAGATGTATCCAGTATTTTTCATATCAACTATTGCTCAAACACCAAATGGAGAAGAATTACTTAAGCTGGTATAAAGGACAAAGTTAGAATAATGGGACACAAGTCTGCCTTCACAATAAACAAAAATTTCTTGTTGATGAAGATATACCAGCCTACTGGTTTTAAATCTTCAGTAGACTAGTTTTATAACTAGAAGAAGACTAGCTTTATAAAACCATCCATGATTTAAAAGTTTCTAGACCAGATAGAACAATCTTTAATGACACAGTCAAGTGCTGACTGCTTCACTTTTCCTAAGTTTCATAAAATGGAAACACTGTTTTTAGCTAAAACATCCAGTGGAACAGAGTGCTAGAGCAGAGTATGTGATAAAAAGCCATTCTGTATTCATGGGCACATCTGCTAAGTGTTCTCCAAGTACACTCACCTATCTTTAACTTCAATGTTTCAAAATATTGCTCAAAGCTTATGAAACAGGAGCAAGTATTTCCAGGTAAGACAAAAATAAGTCATCATCATAAGTGACTGAAAATTTCATGAGATATCCTGAGGTACTAAAAAACAATGAAAGCTTCACAATTACCTTTTTCACAGTCTTGTCAGGTTCAAGAGCAATATCTGGAATGTTGGCATCCACCATGAGGGAAAATAAATTCAAGATCAAGTTGGAATACCTAAGCAGAAGAGTAAATTAGATAAAACACTTTGTAAACAGTACAAAAGACATTTTGTAAACAACTTAATTTAAGAAATCATCATCATCATCTTACAAAGAACTGTTAATGCTTCAGAGATTCATTTTTAATACTAACTGAAAGTATTGTCTTAAAGAGCACAAGATACTGACATTAACTATCAAAGTTTACCTTTCAAAATCTCACAAACTGCCAAAACTGAATGAAATGCTCTGATTTGGTTACAACATTCTAAAATTGTCAGAACATTTACTCAGAGACACATCAAATATAAACTATGATTTCATATATTTTAAGTTTTAATGCCATTTCCTACCTCTGGTGGGATAAACATATGGTAGAATACTGATTCAAAGGTTATTTTTTATTAAGAAGTGATACAGCAGCATGATAGAAGTCTCCATGAGTACAAAAAATTATTTTTCCAGTTACTGCAAGGGCTTTTCACATAATGAGCTAAATATTTAACCAGATCCAAGTCTTCAGTTGCTCAGTTAACCTCCAGTAATAGTGGTAGCACAGTGCAGTTAGGAAGTACAAATGTCATCTACAACCATTAAAAGATATAAAAGTTTCAAGCCATTAAAAGAGACAAAACTTTTCAGCTTTAAAATGGTGTTGGAAGCACTCAAGACATTTAAGCACTCAACACCATTTTGCCCTTAAAAAAAATTAGCTGTCAGTTCCTTTATCAAAGGATAATTTTCAAGCTCTTCAATACAAACTGAAACTCCCTATGCAAAAAGATCTAATTCCCTTTAAGACACAAAATATTTTACTGACTTTACCATTTGAAATATTGCTTTGCTAAGAGGACTAGGAGCTTCACAGATGATAGAATATGAATTCCTAGCAGCAAAACTTGTCTATTAGGAAGATGCTGAATATATCAGCTGACAATTGCAAGGAGTACAAAGTATTTCAACTAAACAAAAGGTCTGCTTCATAGCTGCATTTTACAAAGTAAATATTGCTCAAAAAGACATATTTCTAGAAAGACTTAATTCCAACAAAAAACTCGACACATTATTATCTGGAATTAACACTACCTAACATATTCCAATATAAGTTTTAAGACATTATAAGAAAAGCATTAAAATCAACTGTTTGGCTAGAAATCTTCAGCACTTCATTTCTTTCAGCAGTTTTACTTCACTTCCTCAAGGCCAGGGGACTGGAGTCAGGAAAATTACTTTTATGACAAATTAAAAGAAAAAAAGAAAAGTTAACTCTTTAAAAAAAAAAAAAAAGAAAAGTTTTGTTTCAGGTCTGGCTAAGGAATCTGGCAGTCAGGTTGCTCTGCTGCTAGGAACAGACACCACAAATTTTAATGAATTTTTCTTCTACCTGCTTGAAACTAAGAAATTTCTTTTTAAACATGATTAAATATTACAGGTACATGCTCTCAAGTCTCTTCCTAGGCTGCTGGTACCTTCTGTCAGTAGTTTTCCCTTCAAACTGATACTGAATCCAAAGTCTCAGAGTCCCTTTTGCTCTTCAACTATATAGAGGGTAAGAGCTTGTAAGAACTACAGGTTATTGGAGTTATTGGAGGCTTGTAAAAAAAGATTTTAAAGGTCTAGGCATCATTGTTAGATGCCAATTAAGAGACGGTTTTATTCCATACAATGAAGTCTTTCAATTCTTGAAGAATAAGATTACCTGAAGAAACTCATTTGGAAAAAAAAAAAAAAAGCAAGAAAAGGTAACTTAGGGAGAGTGTTGAGTAGAAAAAACCCTAAAAATTAAGGAAGAATTCATCACTATATTATTTCTAAGTCTGTCCTCTGCCCCTCCCCCAATATTTTGATAACTCAGTAATCAACTGCCATCCTTCTTACAGGTAACATCCTTGGCAAATATGCCAAGAGGTTTACAGCTGGGGAATTGACAGCCCAAACTCATCTAAGAGGAGAGATTTTGCTGAATCACCTGAGTTAGAAGCCTGACTTGTAAAAAAACAAACACCTTTGTCAAGCAAGAGGTATCACTCATCTTTGACATGTACATTAGAAAGGCCTTTGGAATGGCTGACATCCATCCACAGCCAGAACAAACTCTGAGTCAAGTTTTCCTAGTTTTAAGGAGATTTAATGGAGTACCTAAACCAAAACTTAAATCTTTCTCACATCATTCTTTGCTTTCTTCAAACTAAGTACAGATTAACTCACAAAATAAATGAGGATTCAGCTGCACTGAAGGTTCATTAACTTCTGGTTTGAACATGAAGTACTGTTAAAGAAATTCAACAAAAAAGGACTACTTCTACATAGAAGGTATATGAGGTCTCATATATCAAAAAAGAAACCCACATCAGACAAAAGGTCAAATTCTCATTGCTGTTTTCTGAGAACAGCAGCTTTTGTTTTCAAGTAGTTTATCTCAAATACCTGCTTGATCCTAAGCATTCCTTTATTTATTTTTCCAATATTTACCAGACCCTTTGCATATAGATGTCGTAAACCAATCAAATATTTAGAGTGTTGACTTTGCAATACTCTACCAAATTTGAAGCTACAAACACCCACTATAAAGACAAAGACAGGAAGGTATACAGTTATCTGCAGTCCCAAACTAAGACTCTGCTTACCTGGTCCAACTCAAAATTTCCAAGTTTAAAATGCCTTAAGGTTACTACCTTTCTTTCATGGTACTCCTCCTGACATGGGGCCTTTCATGGAACATGGAACCCCTCACGACTCAATTCTCAAGAGCATGAATACTTCCTAATCATTGTAATATCACAGTTAGCTATAATAAATTATGGCATTTATTCTTCCCAAAGTGTTTCCTCACAGTCCAAACTCAGTGAATGTGGACCTGATCCCATCCTGCTTCACTTTTGCTCTTCTCTCTTCACTATTTAATCCCGGCTTTTAAACACTATCCAGACTCTGCACTACCTAGGTACAACCTTTCCAAAGGAGCAGCCCTTCCTAGAGGCCATCACAGCTTGTGCAACAGACTTGTTGCACAGTATTTCCATTCAGATCTGGACAGTACCCTCAGTCATTAAACTGAGAACAGACTGTGGAAAAACTGCTCCAGCCAGCTGGACAACCCTACCCACAAAAAAAAAAAAAACAAAAACAAAACCAAAACAAAAAAAAAAACAAAAAACAAAAAAAAAAAAAAAAAAAAAAAAAAAAAAAAAAAAAAAAAAAAAAAAAAAAAAAAAAAAAAAAAAAAAAAAAAAAAAAAAAAAAAAAAAAAAAAAAACAACAAAACTCAGCCCAAACTACAGCTTCTGTCCCTACTCCTATTTACCTCCTACTCCTTTGCCCTTACCTATGCCCACTAACTCAAAATGAACAACAACCTTCTCACAGGACTAATGCAGGGGAAACCCTTACTTGGAAGGAACAAAACAATCTAGAGCCTCACTCTGGAATAAGATTCTGAAACACTCTGACTGGATTCTTTAGTGCCACAGATTGCCCAGAGAGAGCGCAGAGACCCCCTCAGTGGAGATATTCCAGAACATTCTGAGCATAATCCTGTGAACATGTGCTCTGGGATGACCCTCCTTGAGCAGGGGGTGGGACAAATGATCATTTTGTGATACTATGTAACCTGCTGAAGATGTGTAAGCAGGAAATTCTTGGTGGAAAGGAAATGCTGACATGTAGGATTTAAACATCTTTAAACAGGCTCAACATGTATAACAAATGCATAATAGACTGCTACAGCCCTAGTGAAGATGCAAGTTCTGCTGACAGCCACAATTTGCCCTGCAATACATTCAGAATACGGCAGCTGCTCCTACACTACATACACAACTGATTGCTGTTGCTCAAAAAATTAGAAAGCATCTCCTTATTCCTACTCCCCAATAAAATCCCACAAACTAACTAAAGAACATAAAATAATGATCATATGCCAAGCTGCTTACAACCAGAAACAACCAACAAAGCTATTCTTTCACTTGTAACTTTAAAAATTGTTACATTTTTCCACTATGCAACACCCACTCCATCAGGAATCCTGACACACCAAAACACCAGTACCTGACATATGTAGAGGACTGGTTATTCCCCAGGGAAATAAAGAACTAAAATAAAGCACACTCTGATAGAGATAACAGAGTTTGCATTTTGTCTTAGCTATCAGAGGTTATGATTTCACACTACTTGGCTGGAAGATGTGTCTGTGAGTGGGTTTCTGTCAATACGCAAAACTGTTACAACTGAAGTGTTCCACATCTAAATATCCTTTTTTAAAAAGTAATCTTAATTATTTTTAGTTCGAGCTGCTTAAAGTAATAGTTACAATAATTCTAATATTGTAACAGTATAGTTGTTGAAAGCCTCAAGGATATTTATCCATAACCATTTAAAAATATTTTCCAATAAAGTGAGCAAATATTGGCAATACTATAATTACAACTACAATTCCAAACATTAAAAATAAAACCATCTTGATTTACAGTTTAGTTGTATACTCAAATTACCAGTATACTACACATTTGATGATGTTCTTTGTAGCAAATCATTACATAAATTAATTCAATGAATAATCTTTCACTGACAGAACAGACCTTTCCACTGAAACAGCTAGATTTAAACAATAAAAACAACTCAAGTATATAACAAATAAGAAATACAGCATTACAAAACAGCTCTGAGCAAAGTTCAGAAGTTGGACTGTTCTCTGAAGTCATAAATACTGCTTACTGGTAACATGCCACTGCTTTTTGAAATTGTTGAATGGCTTTTTAACCCATTAATAATGTCAGTTCCTAGACCACCTTCTTAGTCTTCCTCCTTTTATCAACTGAAGAACCACATGCAGCACTTTATTTATCACTAGCTGCTTTCCATATTCCAGGTAATTTTCACATAAGCTTATTATATTACCAATTTCTTACATATATTTGAAGGTTTCCATTAGGTAATCTTTGATATTAAAATGAAAATCTTTCTGCTTCATTGAAGATGTGCTAAATCAGAACCCGGGACAAATGAGGAGTGCTAACCTGTGCCCTGTTCAAACAGAACAAAAATGAGCTACTTGGTTCAGAAAGTTAACGGTTAAGTAATACAGTCACTGCAAGAGAATGAAGCTGATTCCAAATTTAAAACAAAGTTCTGTTGGTTCACAGACACCAGAATCTACAGGGTTTTTAGCTGCCACAATTCTCAGTACTTAAAGAAATTTCTAACATGCTTGATTGTCACTACAAGTTGCTAATTTTTGTCCCACAGGAGCTGAACTGAACTAAGCATATGTGTGTGTCATCTTCAAGCCAAAGAATTTGATCATCACTAATTTAAACTGGAGGAGGATAAAGCAGCAAACGAGTAATGACTTAAATTAAAATGACAGTTCCTTGATCATCAATAATCAGAGGAAAAGAAGCTTAAGGGCAAAAACATACCCCCCAAAAAATATAATTTAATATCCCACTTGAGTAATGAAATGAAGCTATTTAAGTTATTAAACATGCAAAACTGGGGGCTTTAACTTGAACAACTACATTCACCCTCCACATTACACCAACACTGTCATGTTTTCCTTCCTTTGTTTCATACTAATTCTTGTGTCTGTGTTTAAACAAACTTTAAATTTTCAACAGAAACGTGACTCGTCTCCTGTCCTGCTTTAGAGTGGCTCTAATGATTCTGGCATAAACGCAGTGCTGTTACCTGCGGAGGTGGAGAAAGGCTGTGTAGCACTGCTTACGGAACTCCTGGTACTGCTCACTCTGGGTGCCTCCCATGCCTTCCACCATCTCCTTGTTCAGCTTCATCGGGGGAGGGAGGGGCTTGGGGTCCCGGCCCAAAATATAACCAAAGTCAATGTGAAACAGTTTACCTGTAGAAGAAGGAAAGGCAACACTGCACATAATATGAGTTCTTGATGCAAAACTTAGAAAAATAGAATCATTATGAAGCCAGTAAGGAGCTCCCAGAAGGCTTTCTGTGAGGCTTATAACAGTGTATTTTTTATCTTCAGCTGTTAACTGGAAATGATGGTTTTAAAGAAGCAAAGCTGATTTCTAATTCATTAGGAGTACTAACAAGATCAGTTTTCCTGCTTTTTTATTTTTAAGCATGTGGAGTATATTCACAAAGACTGAACCAATACTGAAACTGGACAACAGATATAAAATGCAGTTTACAGAATAGATATTACTCATTCTTTGGACCTTTATAATTTGTTATAAAGTTTAAATATTCATACTTAAATGCATGTGCAATATGTATTTCACATGTGATTGTTGGCATGAAATGCGGTAAATTTAACATATAGTTAATATAACAAAGAAAAAGTAAGACTCATAATCCCATAAACAACCTTCTAATGCCACTGAACACCAAAGTAGAGTTCAATACTCTTTCAAAAGTCTTTTGAGTTGTTCAAGTAGTGTCAAAAATTATCAATGGCTTTGAAAAACACTGAAGAAACATCACTACGACTTCAAACTTGAAATTGGATTTCAAATCCACCAAAAAGTTTGTCATGCCCTTTTTCAGTACTAAAATGAATTGCATCACTTGATCACTACTTTTCGCTTCTTGGGAAGGGAAAGTGCATTTTGAACACTCCTGCAGCATTAACTCAACAAAAACTTGTATATACCTCCTCTCTTCAAATGCACAAGGCAATTGCCCTTCCTGTCAAGAGCCTGCTCTGCTGCTCACCATAATGCTCATACATTACTGGGGGCAGAATTCAGAGTGTTCCCTTCCAATATTACTGAACTACGCATAAGATGTTATTGATGGCAAAATGAACAACTGCACTTCCCTTGGTAAACCTCAGTTTACCAGCAACTTCAAAAAACCTAAAATATTTAGATTAACTGAAGAATAAATATTTTATAAATACACAAAAAATATGTTAATAGAAATAGAAGTAAAACAATTTGTAACTCTTAGGTAGCCATTTTTTTTAGGAATATTCTTGACTTAGTTAAATATTGTTCATGTTAAGCAAAAAAAGTCTCTGTATTCTGCATTAGACATTTGGAATATCTAATTTAAGCTACATTACAAAAAGATGGTGAGATTGCAGATATGCATGCAGATACAAGACAGATCTTTTAAACAAAAAGGTAGAATATTATTAGCATGATTGTTATCTAGACAAACAGAGAGCACAGAAGATAGAGTCTTGTTTCAGAATTATGGAACTGAGCAGCATTACAGACAGGAGTGTATTTGCTATGGGGTATTTTAAGCTTCAGCATCTGTATTCTTTTTAAGATTTCATAAGATTAGGTTCTCAGTACTCTTGGAAAAAAAAAAAAAGTCATATTTTTCAGTTAATCACCCTGTTAATCAAACTTTGACTGTTCCATTGAATGATAATGTATCAATACAAAAGGGCTTTTGAGATCTGTCAAAAGCATTCTTCTTCAATCCAAGAAACAAATTCCATGACAGTCCAATTTCAAAGAGAGATCACAAGTAACATGAACAAGAGACAGTGTTTGCTGACTGATAAAATGCCACAAGCATTACATTTTGCATAACTAATTGTGTTATTAAAAAAAGCCTTCCTTCAATACATTCTTTCTGGGCTGGTACAGGAGAGTCTTTTAGAGCTCATTTTTGTACACCAGATTTGTGAAGCAACCACATACAGAACCCTTCAATCATTAAGCTAAAAAAAATGTTTAACTAAAGAGTTTTGGGGACCTGCTTTCTGTTCACTTATTCAAACCTGTCACCTTGAAGAGTCAAGAGACAACATTTTGAATAAAACAGTAACTTCTGTAGCAGTAATTTTTTTTTTTTTCAGTTTGCTCTGGAGATAAGGAATAAAAGATGATAATTAATAATTTACATTGGCAACAAAGACATCTAAAACATTCAAAAATATTTCAATAATTGATAGACACTTCGAAAGTGAGATGAGGCCATCCTGCATTAACATTATAGGTTTCCTAGCTGTACTTCAAAATTCAGCTGATTTTTAGACTGACTTAAAATGTATGTACAAGCTCACATGTAAATAAATATATTTATAACCTTTCAAACCTGTCTACTAAACACAGACTTGATTAATTTTAATTCAGTTTCCTGCAAGATCAATTAAACCAGCACACCATGTTAGAGAACATGGATAAAAGTCTCTCCCTGGTGCCTGCACAAAGCTGCTCCAGCAGGAGCAGTGTGAAGGAGCACTGAAGGTTTAGAGATTTCTACAATGGAACCTGACTCGTGTTACCCTCCAGGACTTAACAAATGAACAAGTGAAGAACAAGCCTACTCTGAACAAATTAAATTTGCTATATATTTAATACTGAAAATAAGTGATGTTTATATTCTTATTTATGTTAATAAATAATAAATTTATCAAGTTAATAAACTCAATTATTTCAAATCTTTTAATACCTAGATAAAAAGGTTGGAAGTATCTCAAGTGATCATCCCAAGTGCTATTTTTATCAGGCTGTTATACTGAATATTCCACTTTCATTATAGTAATGAATGAGACAATTTTCACTCAGCCTAACTCCAATTTCAAGAATAGGGGGACCTCTGGAGGACATCTGGTCCTGGTTGAACAGAGGCATCCAGTGCCAGGTATCTTAGCCAGGGCCATGTCCAGACAGTTTCTGAGTATCCCCAGGGATGGTCTCTCTGCAACCTGTATCAGTCATTTCCCTGTAACAGCTCATATCATGTTATTTATGTACAGTAATCACCTATCCTCCCAGTAATCCAGCCTTCATGTGAACTTTGTGCAACAATACTTTTTCTAAAGGCTTTGAACTACCAAATTTTACAAAGCAATTATGTGTCCTTCCTTCAATATACAGTGTGTCGTAACACATACACTTCTATCTCTTACACCATCCTGTTTTACCATGATCCAACTTCTGATTTATTATGCCTTAATTTAAAGGGTCCTAATCTTTAGACATGCCTATAAAATACAGACAAAACTGGACCTCTACTTTGGTTTACTACTGTTCCCAAAAAAGTGCTAAATCATAAAGGTGAGGGGTTTTTTTGTTTGTTTGTTTCAGTAATGATTTAAACTAAAACCAGGAGTTACTTAAGACAGCAGGTGAAACAAATCTCATCTTTAGAACTAGTGCACTAGAAATCACCCTGCCCTCTCCATTTATTTTACTGTAGAAAATGCAAGACATAAGGCATTTACTGATAAGAAGATGAGAAGCTTCCAGGAGCAAGCAGCACATATGCACATATAAAATTATTTAATTATAAATTTAAAAGCTGATACTATTGGGTACTTTGGAGCTTTTTTTTTTTTTTTATTATTAATTCTTTTATCCACTCCACATCTGGTATTCTAACGTACGGAATAAAGAGGACAGGCCGTTGGACACTTCAAGGATGTGGCACAAAACATGGAAGTTACTCTAACTACCAGTCAGGGGCATCAGGAATTTCAAAGTCCAGCTAACTTCCTTTCAGCCTTGAGAGTGATCTTTGATTAAGTCAAGCATGGACCTGTAGAGAATAAAAACTGATACCTGGTGCTTGAAATAGCCAGTAACACCTGACTGCAGCTAGAGAGGGTGTTCTGTCCATCACTTTCACTGCTAATACCTAGATTTTAATACAGGACAAAGTTCCTATGGACCAGCACATAAATTGTTTCGTTTTGCTAGGAAAACCCACTGAAAACCAGACGGACCTCTGAAAATTTTAAACAAAATGCAGAGGACAGAGCAAATTATATGCAATTACTGAAATAAAGTAAGTCTGATGGCAATTGTCTCCTAACAGTAAAAATGCAAATTATTTCAACCTACTCTGTTTACGTTGTTGGGGAAGAATAAAAAAAAACAACCAATCAGAACACCCCAAAATTTCATAATTTCTTTGTAACCCTCAACCACCACTATTATTTCAACTAGGCCCATATAAAAATGTAAAATTTAGTGATTATTTTAGCTGAATTCCTGTTTTAAATTTGAAGCAATAGGATAAAAATGCCTGGATGGATGGGGTGTTTTTCTGGCTTTCCCTACAAATTCTGATGTTACTGTTGAAATTTCTCTTTTGCTAAGAGACCACTGCTATGGTGAAAAAATCAAAATGCCTAATTTATTGTAATAATTTTGATCAGCAGCATCTTACAACTTTTTCAGGACTACACAACAATGAAAGTAATGTGAATTTTAAAGAACTTATTCACGATACAGGTTTTAAAGTCAGATGCAGCAACAGATGGAGGTAAAGTTTAACACTGTCACCCTGTAACTGGTAAGAGCCCAGCTTGTCTTAAGCATTATAACTCACCTCCCTCCCCCCAAGCTGTCCATTCTCAAAATACATTCCACACAGGCATATTATAAGAAAAAATAGGTCTGATGACTAGATGACAAATGCTCTTCAAGGTACCTAGAAGAGAAAGCGTCTTAGCAGATCAAAAGCTAAAAGATTATGTTCTTTTTGCAATAAGCACCACAGAAAATGGAATTCCAGAGAGAAATCTAAAGGACAAAAGTATGCTCTTTGTTAAAAGAATAAGGATATCTCTCTATAAGACCAGTAACATTTAAAAACATCTTTAAAACTTGTATTTTACATACTATAGTATTTTGCAACATTAATAAATGTATTTAACAATGTACTTGTCTAAATACTGATATAGAGTGAATGTTTGATTCCTGCAGGTTTTCCATTTCTAACATCTCAGACCTGCTCTGGGATAGACTTTTCTGACTGATAAACACAGGGAGTTATTTCATATATGAATCTGTTCAAGTCCTGGCTGTCTTTCCTGGCAACATTTTCTAACCAAGACTGAAGAATAAATGTGTGTCATTTGGTGACCACAGTTCTACCTCTAAGCATTAAATGAGAAGACAGCCCAGTTCTTTCATCTATTTACACATGATGTGAAAAGCAAATGTGGTTTTCAGGTTCTGAGCAGCCAGTCTTTGACCTGCTCTTATATATTAATAAAATTTTATCCACATAGCAATTTTCTCTCCTGCTACAGAGCAATTTCAAGTGTATGGCTCAGGTCAAAGTCCCTGTACTTTGGGAACTCATCCTGGGAACTTGCATTTTCATGCATGTGACCAGAGGTCAAAGATAAGCTGGCCGTCACTAGGGTGAGACTAAGTTGGTCAGACACATACATAAGCAGTGCTATCAAGAAAGCCACTTGAACGTCTAGGATATCTTACAATATCTACACGTAGCCTGGACCTTTGTGAAATCTCTGCATGTCTATAAAGCAAGCTGAAATTACTAAGATACAGGGAATGGGACAGGAGACTTCACTTGTCTATGAAAGCTGAAATACTTTCTAACTCTCCTTATTAGTGTACTGACTGCATTGCACATATGAAGACATCCATATCTGGATATTTTATTAGTATCTAGATCCTGACTATAATCAAATCCAAGAGTGTAAGAACTCCAGAACAAAGTGTTCTCAGGGGAAGACATGGCTAGCCTAGTGCATATTTCACAGAAGTTAACTGAACATGCTACACCTCGTATATCACAATGCAGCTTCACGACCACCCCGATCTTTCTTCTAAGGCAACAAAAGGAATGCTGGCTGTTAAATCAGATGCCAGCTTCAATATAGAAATCAGTCTCTAACTCTGAAAAGAGGCACTAATATTACCTAAACTTGGACGTATGGCTGAAAAAATGTCTCGTTATCTACAAATCACAGCAGTATCTGCCACAGATTTAGAAATAAGATGTTAAAACATAGACCAATTGAAAATGTATTTTGTCTCCCTGAGAAGTACAAAGTTCAAAATTTTCAGAGAAAACAAATATCCATGACATGCAATACTAAGTATATAATGTGACCTTTGGGTTACCAGCCAAGACACATTTATGAAACTTATGAAAAGGCTTATGATGTAAGCCTTTCTATAATTTTTGACATTAGTGACAGATAAGGATGTTTTGACTGAAGGCTCCCCACATCTCCTTCCAAACACAGTTCTACAGCTGCCCTTGAAGTATGATACAGCACTTAAAAACCTGAAAAAACAGATGTCTTGTTCAAGACTACTACCACAAAAAAAGCCACTCTACTTCTAGGACTATCGGCATAAAGGATTCATGAAAGACAACAGAAATCATTTTATTAGATAACTGACATCTCATTCAAAAAACATTTCTAATGTGTAGCAAACAATTTATTTTTATAAACTTTTGTATCTAGTGCTAAATATTTAAATTATACTGTATCTATTATAAGCATAGACATCTGTGTGTTACGAGATGATGCATCCAATTCTATTTGAAAGAGATTAACAGATATGGCTACATTCACCAAAATGAAGGATCCAGGCAAAAAAATGTAATGATTTATAAGAAATATGTGAACACACAGCTGGTATCCAGTATTCTTACCTTACTGGAAACCTTCATTACATAAACATCATCAAAAAAGGATGCATATAGAGTCATATGATTTTGAAGGAGGTACTTGGGACATGCATTCTTCAAGCAAAAAATGAAATTAGCTTTTTCCAACTTAAGGCTAAGGGACTCTCAGCAGCAAGAAACAAGCCTTAGTAGCAAGTCTTTGTTGTACTTAGAACATGTGGAACGCAAGGATTTCTCTTGAAATCTTGAGCGCTCACAAAAATCTGCTCAGTTTGTGGCAGACCAGGTTTTCAAACTTGGAATGTACAATGGATGTGCACTGCCCCCTGCTGTACTCCCCAAATTCTTCTAGCAAAGCCATCGTGCTGTACTTCTTAACACAGACAGGTAAGAGGCACTTTACCCCAAATCAAAACAATGAACTATTACTACTCTCATCATGCAAGCAGAGCCTGCTATGGAAAGATTTATACCCAGCCCCACAGAAATGAGAGACCTTTTCAAGACAGATCTTTAAATGACTGTTTGGATATTTTCAAACAGATAAGGTAAAATACGCTTGCTTTAGTTGTTCCCCCATGAGCTTAGAGCAAGACCTTTTACCCTAATCAAAGCCAATTATTAATTTTCTACTCTTTCAGACAGACTATCATGGTTAAAAGCAGAATATGCTTCAGCCTTACCTGAAACTAACAAGCCTTCCACATGGATGGGTCTCTTTTTCCAAATAACATTTTCTAATTTAAACTTTCTCATTCAATAAACGTTTCACTTCATAATAAACACTTAATCACAATTCTTAATTCGCCACCACTATGTAATGAAGGTATCCAAGCAATCAGAACTCCTAGGGAAGCTGTAGTTCAAAAGTAAGCAAGCAAGTAAAAATAAGCCAAACAAAAATTCAGAAAGATGTTCCCCTATATGAAATGTTATTTGTCACAGCTTTGTGAAGCTCATGCAGCTACACATGAACTCACTTTCAATGAAAAAAATTAAAATTCCCTCTATCCCAAAGCAGTGATTGTAATAGTTGAAGTAGCTTTATTTTCAAATCCTTCATTTCCTCTAGTGAAGAAATCATCTGCTTATTATACACTGGAGTAAATATTACCTTAAATGAGACAATATAACTTACATTTTAAAATATAATCTACTCTGCAATACTCAGAGGGTTATATTCATAAGGAAAATGAAACAAAAAAAGTACCAACACATTAGAAATTAAACAACTGTTGCTATAAAATTATACTGCTAAAAAAGAATTACCTGTTTTTGTTAGCAACAGATTATCCAGATGTCTATCTCCAACTCCAAGGATGTAAGTAATCACACAATAACCAGCTGTAACAAGTAAATTGTAAATATCAGTATGAATCCCTTTCCTGGAGAGCAGCAACAAGTTCCACACAATTAACAACAGCATATTACATTATCTTAGCTCTAGTTCACTAGCAATGAATATACCACAGAGACTTGGGGCAGGAGTGGTGCTGGTGAAGAAAAATCAAGATTATCAGCATTATGAAGAACGTTTGAAGTACTAAAACTCTGGAACTTACTCAGTACTGTCGAGATTTTAATTTCTCACTATACAATTACATGCCTAACCCTAAAGGACTAAATTAGTTCAATATCAGGATAAAGGTACTTCAAAAGAAGATGAAATATTTTGAGCAAAGTGAATGTACATGTTTTGAACTGAAGCTATTTTAAGGCCACTGTAAACAAGTATTAAGTATTGATATGAGCCTGGATATCCATGTCAGCAGCATTCACAAGAGCAGTAGTGAAAAAGAGCAAACTGTTTTAATTGTTGCTTTCATCCCTTAACTAGAACAGTTTGAAGAAGTTCTAAAGACTGCACCATCAGAAAGACAAGGGCAAAGGCGAAGATATTGTGGAATCACACCTGAATCCCTCTTTTTTTTTTTTTTCTTTTGCTAGAATGAAGGGATTTTTTAACCTTATGGATAGCAAATGTGATATTTTCACACGGTCATCAGTTTACTGAAAATGAACTACATTACCACTTTTTCTTTTCATACTAATGCAACAACAGCCCTCAAAACACCTAATGTTTTCAAAACCAAATACAGATAATTTATTTTTATATAAATGCATTACATGTCCCTTCATTATGAAGGCCCCAACTCACAATACAGAGAGGGCAGAGATAAGATTTTTGCTAGAAAGAGTATTTAACTCATATTCTCCTTTAAGAACCACCAAGAGTGGACTTGTGTGTGACATGCCAGGCTTAAAATGATTCTTTTCACCACATTTCTGACAGCAAAGTACATGCACAGTGCCCTATCTGAAGCCACCTAAACTGAAATATCTTAACACTTCATCCACTACACCCTTAAGACTTCTCCTAAGAAATTACCAGCTGTTGGAATATAACTCACCACAGCTCTTAACATAGGTGTCCATCACCTCTGCGCTGATTCCATGAGGGCCAGTCTCACTAGGGGCATGTTTTCTGAAGAAGTTCTGGAGAGAATGCCATGGAGATATTTAGTTATTCCACATGATATGAAACTGGGTCTTTAGGAAAAAAATATATTTAAATCAAGACATGGCCATTATTACAATCTGTTAAACTAACAACCACCCCCAAAACACCTCCTAAGATTGAATTTAATATCACTTTATTTATATTGTCTCAATTATCACATTCTTACACTCGACACAGAAATTGAAAAGCAGTTTCCATTACTAAATGTTTCAGAAAATTAACAAAAGTTAATGTTAATCAGTAGTTACTAATCAGTAACTATGAGTGCCAATACTTGCAAAGCAAACTGTTTAGGTCATAGCAACGAAAAACTAAAACAGGATTAACAGTCCCCCTTTATAACTACATTTGGGGAACATGCTCTTACAGGGTTTATCATCCTTATATGTCTCCCTATTCCTTAATAAAACCAACTGCTGCTATTGAGTTTAAAAAGAAAATAAGCCTAAGTAATCAAATGGAAAATTCGAATTTCCTGTGAAATGTGGACAGGGCCAAACAATCCTTCCATCTGCCAGGAAAAAAAAAAGTTCATCTTCTTGAGTAAGAGAAAACTCAGTTATATCCAAACCTAAGCAAAGTTTCTTCCAGTAAGCACAATCTAAGGAAGCACTGAAAGAGGAGCGCGCTAGTCCCCTGGATGCCATGCAAGTTACTAAAATCATAATGAAAACCAAAGACATGTATGTAAATGAACTTCTAAAACATGAACTGTAATTTTAAGGTTGTTGATAGAAGGTAAGTAACACTGAAACACCAAAACATTTTTTTCTTTCCTGAAGATCTGTGTTTCACCAGGCAGCACTGATTTACTGGCTTTTAATTTTCTCAGTAATAAATGTAGTAGTTATACAGTGCTCATCTTTACTAGAACACCTGTGAAATCCAGAATGAACATTTCCAAAAAGAGTAAACATTCCACAAACTTCCGCAACACCTAAAAGTGTTCAATTACTTTTCATTTCCTTGGCCTATGATGTCCACCTATTTTATCATGTCTGAGCACAGGAAATCTCACTCTTTTGGTGCACTATTTTGATTAATAATTCTTCACAGGAATAACTGCTCCTTATGTCTGCATAGCAATTGAAACAATAGGGCACCTATTTCCAGTCATAATATGTTGTTTTAAGTAATTAAAAAGTAACAGTTTCACAGCCATTTCTAAACATATTATTTCATAAAAACATGTAATGAACTAAATTATGAATACTACACTTCCAAGATTACAAAGGATTGTTGAGAAAGCATTTTATAATCTATAAAATTATGGACTGTGCAAATGTACCTTATCACAACCTCTGTGGAATACAAAGCTAAAAAAAACCAACTTATGTAACTTGATGCTGGTCACTGGTTAGTGATAAGTATTTTTTTATATGATAACTATTTGGTAAGCTTATTTGTTAAGCAAATGATAATGAAAAATGATAAACAAGTTAAATCTTTGTATTTTTAACATATGTAGTTTATAGGAGATGAGAGATAGTTTGCTTTGGCTTACTGAGCTACAAAAATAGCAAATTTCAGTATCATCTACAAAAAAAGAAAAAAGCTACTGTGACAAATCAAAACCAAATAAATATGCTTTATTTTCATTAAAAATCATATTAGCTACAGAAATCATACAGCAATTTGATATGTTTTTATCCAGCTATATTTATCTCAACCAGGTGAGCTATGCTACCTAGCTTGTGTGCTGTGCTTGAAACCAGTATGAGTCTTGTGTGCAACTATTCAGTTGTATGTCCCCATTCAAATCCATGAGAACTAAGAAAATTTGCTAACAAAACCAAGTTACAGTACCTATATATCTGCTATTGAGGGGAAGCAAGCTTCAGAAATCATATGAATGAATTATTTAGTTGTTTCATTGAAGAAACAAAAGAACTAATAAAAAATATTTTGACAAGGTCAAATGAATGAAAGACAAACACTTTAAAACAAAACATGCAGCAAAAAGTGTCAAATATCTTTTATTCATCATTACAGAAAAGCCAGGAGTTCAATATCATAACTAAACTCCACTGTAACTTACTTAAATAGTGTTACTTTTGGAACCTGAGATACTCAAGCAGTCATATATATACACATACACATATATATATTTAAACACATATAGCCGTATGATACCATAAAGGTATTTTTTTTATATATATATAAAATGCCTTTTTAAACATCTGCTGTAATAACCCCAAATGTTTCCAGCTTGTTTTCTAACAGATCAAAAACCAGCTGAGAGACTAAGAGAATTTTGCACAAGATCTAAGCCTTCAGCTTACACTGTTTGATCAGAAGACAATTTACAATTCCCCCATCACGTACCTGTATAGTCTCCTCAGTAGCAAGAACTTCTGCAACTGGTACTGATGGAATAAACTGCATGAAGCCTAAGACAGAAAACAGCCAAAAAAAAATCTCCAATGCACAGAACTTTCAAGCTACTCTGTAATAAATGTTTATGAATGGACAGAACTGATACACAGTCATTCAAATGCTCATAGGAAAAAAAACCAAAAACAAAAAACCCCACATTTTTTGTCCCATTTTCCAATTTCCTACCTTCAATACTTTTAATCAACTTGCCATCAACACCAAAATAACTTACAAAAGGTGTATTTTTACTAGTTTTCAAGATGAGAGAAAGTACATTGATGGCTAAGTATTTAACCAGAATCTATCTAAATTTTTTTGTTTTTCTCATTTCATGTAAAGATCTCTAAATAGGGTTGTTGAGCTATTTATTCATGATAAAGCCAGCAGCAAAGACTGGTAACTGCTGATTTTCACATACTCCTAAATCCAGACCAAGCCTTTTTATGAAGATATTTGAGTCATCTATGGAATAGATGGATAATCTATAATAGGTGGATAATCAGATTGTTTAATTCCATGTCTTACACTCTAACAAGATTTTCTTACACACTAAGAACATAGAGAGGAGATTTTTCTCCATATTGTATTTTTAGGAAATAAATGTTTTCATACCATGTTTTGTACTAGTTGCCAGCACTTTATAGGGTGTCAGCTTCAAATCCAGATTCTCTTTCCTTAACAGCTGGAAAAAAACAATATACAAAAGCAAAGATGAAAACACCGTTCTTTACTGAAACTGAGTGACAGCCTGTTTGGCAATTCTTCATTTTTTTTTTCTTAATCTTCATGGGGTAATTGAACATCTATATAGAAAAGAAAAAAGGCCAGCTAGAGATCTCAGAACTCTGCAATTATTAGCAATATAAGCTGCATTAACAGTGTTTAACAGTCTTGCTTTTGACAAGAAAAATCAAGAAAACAGAAAGACAATGATGTAGATTAATAATTCTCACCTTATCCATGAGTGAAATAATCTGAAGAATAAGTTGATCTTGTCGTAAATCATCGCCATGCTTAAAAATTACAGGGTATTTGCCTCCATCTTCTGTCTTGAAGAATAACTGAGCAGGCATTAAGGCACTCTGGAAAAGGAAATAGTCTCCTAAGCCAGTTCACAGCAGTGCTCATACAAACACACTGTGTCTTGGTTCGGAAAGACAGGTATCAGCCAGGCAAACCTGGACCACAACCCAAGACAACACTGCTACAATGGAGCTAAGAAATACAATCTTTGCATTATATTTGCATTGCCTTAATAATTTAGACTGCAACATTCCAATTACCTAAAGTGTAACTGTATCTTATAAAGAAAAATACCTTAATGCTTTCCTTCCTTTTTTATCAAGGATATATTCTCCCTCCCTGCACCCCACAGCAGCAGAAGAGGAAAGGACAGAAGTATTCAATTTTTTTCTGAGTGCATGTAATTCCAATCAACAAGGAAGCACTATGCAAAAGGTCACAACAAAACAAATTTAAACTGATGAGCTCGAAAAAGCGACACAATTCTGGGATAAGCAACAGAGAATTCCTAGGGCAAATCATCTTAAACAATTAATTGCTTTGTTGATCTATTTAGCAAAAGCGCCTTTTTACATTATTGTTTGAGAAAGCTCATTTAATTGTTTGCAATTTTTCCATGTAAAATGGCTCAAAGGGGATCTATTACCTACATGTATCATATAATCTATTGCAACTGACCAAGTCACTACCCTCCACAGCCTAGTAAACAAAAATAATCAAGGTAAAGAGTTTGATCTTGAGGAGTTAGATTAGATTTTCAAATTAATACAGCAAAATTATTAAGTTCTACAAGTAAAGGCAAAATTATTCTTTATGTAGTCCTACAAAAGCTAATATGATGTTCAAGGGCACCAAAAATTAGTAATTCTTCCCTTTTTAAGTCTGTTTTGGTTTTTATCCCACAGCCTAGAATGAGATATTAAATGGAAATATGTAAGCTGTCAGAACAAGGAGAAGAAAAAGAATCTCTGATTCTGAAACAAGTTACATCTCACATTTTTGATCCTACATTTTTTGCATAGCTACAGAAGACCAATACGTAAAAATTGCCTTGAGTTTTGTCTTGAAGAACTTCAGCTATTATTATTGATAGGAAACATTTAGTTGCTGTCCCAGCAATCTTCTTCTCCACATTCTTTCCCCACCTCTTAAATCATACTCACACAAAATGATGATTTGAGTTTGCAAAAATTCTGCTTTACTGACAAAAATCTTTTCAATGTTTCCTCCAACCAAAGGTGCATGAGCATGCAACTGCAGAAGCCTATACTTCAAAGGACCTAACTTGATACAGAAAGACACAAGCTAAAACTGGTAGAAAACTATGCAAAAAGTATTAATCTCTGATTTTAAGTAAACTCAAATTACAACACAGCAATGATACAACAAATATCAACAAGGAGTCTGATGAAACTGCCGTGCATAATAAATCTAGGACCTATTTAAGATGACAGACTTAATACTTGCTGTCACAGCAGCCTGCATGAATTTTTTCACTGGCAGACAAAGGCCTCCTGGACATAGGCCCAATTTGCACAGCAAATTTTGGTCATCCTAAAATTAGATTGCAGTCACCTAGAGGAACTGAATACAAATTTATAAAATGGTCCAACACCACTGAGCACAGGTAAAAACTTACACTGCAAGCATTAACTTACATTTCAAACAGTAAAATAAGCAAAATAACCCCAGCCCTTTCAACAGTGTATCAGCTGCTTTATAGTCACAAGCAGCTGCTATAGTTTGGTTTCAGGAATTATCAACCATAGGGATACAGGATTTACCTGTCAGCTGCATGAAATGGACCACCACAGTGCTTTCCATTCTCTATGAACTTAAGCTTTATTAAGCAATGGAACAGATCCACAGATCTAAATGAGGCACAGCACACCTGCACTCATTTGCATGATCTTGATATTAAAGTGGTACTTCTGTTGAACACAGGCACAAAATTCTGGGAAATTCTGAACTTCATAATCTGTATCTTCCAAAAGCTGCTTTAAAGTTTAAAAATTTACGTTGAAAAATAAAAGAAAATAAGGAATTGTTTAACCACTTTAAGAGCATGCTACAGTTGCATTTTGCCTTGACTATGTCTGTCCCTTTAAATCTTTCAACTGATGTTTCTAAGCTTAGGACTCACAATATTTTGTTTGTATTTCAGCTATTCAGAAGCTCTCATTTACCTTGAAGAGTGTGGCTTTTTCGGGGATTATTCCTTTAATTTTCACCTGAGGTTCCAGAGGAAGTGGAATAAGTTCCATATCTGCTAAATTCATCTTTTCATTATCAGCTAACAATGCCTGAAGCCTCTCATTCTAAAAGAACAAAAATTTGTTTAAAAAAGAAACCCCACAAAACATAAAACACATACTAGGTATATATGAAGTCCATAAACAAAGGATGCATTACTAACAAATACTCAATTTATTCAATTCTTTATCTGAATAAAGCATCAAGGTTTCACTCATATAATCTAGGAAAATAAAAACTCTCTATCTGCAGTAATTTGAATAACAAAGGAGATATTCCACCTAGTGTTAGTATAGTCAAGCAATTTTCTAAGTTCCAGATATAATAGTCTTAAAAACTGAATTTCTAAATTGCCTGCACAAAGCACAGGATGATTTGTTTTCCATACCAAAATTAAATGTTAGTTATGTTTCAGAAATTGATTCAAATCCAACTCAGAAACTTTATATCTCTCAATTCCACCAAGGAATTCCCTACCACCAAGGAATCAAATGGCCTATAGCTTGCACTGATCTGATTTCCAGATTTGCTCAACATTCCTACAGCTGTAGTTATCAGAAACACAAAATTCATCAATTTTTGAGTACTTTACATTTGGTGTACTACATAATAATGGTCAAATACATTAAAGTCTCTAGCCCTTTCCCTTGCTGAATATAACAGACGCAGACACCAAAGGAGGCCCACAACTGTTATAAATAGTTCTAGTGGTTAATTGCTGCTAGCTAGATTGCAATCTAAAAGTAAAAGCTGTGTGTTTCTTAATTTTACAGAAATTTCTTAAAGGAATATACAACTGAACACTACCAATGCACAAGCAGGAAACAGATCCTTACAAATTGAAAAATTCTCCTCTTTTTTAGCCTTTGTTACTGATACACAGAACAAGTTGCCTCACTTTTTGTTAGTGAGTACTTTATTTTTCTGCATAAATATACCCCATGCATTTAAAGAAACCATCACACTGAAAAACCCATGTTTAAAAATAATGATGTGTATCAAAAGAAAAGGGTATACACGTAGAAATCCCTGTGCCATTTCCACTTTCTTTCCCACACTCGCCTGTCAGGTGCACTTAAAACACTTCAGCTAAGAATTACAAGGCTTCTTAAAACATGTAATAGAAAGCCTTTTCCTCAAGACCCAACAGAAAGCAGAGTTCTGATAAACAGATATCTTACAGAAAACAGCTTTGCTGCTCTTGGAACAAATGGAACCTCGCTGCTAACTGATTTTCACTATCTATCCTGGCATATCACTCATGACTATAACCTGATACTCTCCCACATACATGTTCAGTTATATCATCAACTATTTAATTATTCTTATATCTTTTTTTGGCCAAAACACCCCACGAGTGTTCTCAAGGACCTCTTCTGTTTTCTAGCTACAAACTTTGAACACACTTTGGAACTTTGAACTATCAAAACCTTTCCAAAGTTTGTTCACAGTAATCCAAAATTATTACAGAAGGATGAATATCTGTTATAGATCTTAGTACTACAGACTTTAATGAAAGGCTAACATTCCTACCCATTCTCAAATTTAAGCCACAGACAGGCTTTCCAATCCCTTAGTTACCTTTTTCTTACGATTCCCACTTTCACGCTGCACCGCCTTCATTACGTGAACCAACCGATCGACAAATGTCTGCTGGGCTGCCAAAAGCGAGCGCATAACTCTGACAGACTTATCACCCTAAGAGAATGAAAAGAAACAGAATTAATTCCTCATTCCGTAATTTTTTATCTAGAAATCATTCATTTGTTCTTAGACTTATGGGCTTTTAAGAGGTTAAGTGAATAATAATCAATTTCCCATCAATTCAAAAGGTATTTTGAATCACAGTCACTGTAGCTAGCAATCAATTATCTGACCTAACAGTGTACTTCAATTTGCTTTACCAATTTCAGTGGTGAAAGTCATGCATGACAAACCATTTCACACAGACAAAGTAAGTTAGTAAGAAAAACTGCGGAACACTCTTACGAAGCAGAAGAGTCAGATTCAAGTAAACCTCCACTAAAATTGGAAATAATATTAAGTGTGAGATACATGAAAATCTGGAAAGATTGCATATCTGCTATATAGTAAAACTTCCAATTCACAGACGTTTTTCCAACTATTTTAGGGGGTTTTTTCCCCGCTGCTCCAGCACCCTCTGCTGCTGACATACAGAACAGCAAGTGTTGTTTCAGAGTTCCAGATCGGTCTCTCCATTTGCACTTTAAGGACAAGAGTTTACGATAAATAAATAGTAAATAAACCAGATTGATTACACAAGGCTTTTAGAGATTTTTAGACCCAGTTTAAGGCAGAGTATTTTAGAATCACTATGTTACTAACAGGAGCAAGCGACAAAAGAGAAGAAAAGAATTATCTCTTTTTGGCAGTTTCTTCAGCTTACTGCAAATTGAAAATTCAAGCAGAAATGGAAGATTTTATACAGTTTTAATGCACATGACATATATACACAAAAAACCCAAACTCATCCTCTTAGACACCTGCTCCTTTTTGATTATCCCAAACCATTATGGACTTCCTCACACAGAGGCATTACCTTCAGCAAAGCCTGACTGAATCTTCTCATCACATTTAAGTACATTTCATGAGTCTTAGGATCCCTCTGCTGAGTATCTTGGTCTTCACACTCCACTATTACATACCTGCAGCATAAAAACAACCCAAGTTATACCATACTCTTGGAGCTGCATGATTTGAGTGAAACACAGTAGCCCTGTATTAGAACTAAAAATGAAGATGATCTTTAGCTCAATCAACAGCTGAACTCTTAAAACTTATTTTAAGAGTTTATCTATAAGCATAGATCCCAATTCCATTTGGATCAGGAGAGTCTATCAAAGTGCCTGTGGTTTTTCACTTACGGTGAAGGGTCATCACTAAAAGAGGACACCTGAAGTCCAAATCATATGAACACTCTGGCCAGGAAGTACAACTGAGCATGTTTTCCACTGTGATACCAACCCGCTACATGATTTAGTGGCTGCAAACTTGCTATCCAAGAGCACCTACAATACAAGGAGAATCTCCCCCGACCTGCTCCCTATTTTACCATTATAAATGGTGGAAGAAAAGGTATTAGTCTTAAAGCAGCTCCGCAGAGTCTACATGGCAGTTTCCATTTCTAAAATTATGAATCAGACACAAAACTTAATAGTACAATCTGGAACACTGACACTGAAAATTTATTTTGATGTTAAGCAGTCATTTGGAATGCTTTTGTCTAAATTTCTACTTGCAGCACTGACAAGCAAAAAGTAGCTATTTATTGAAAGCTATGGACATATTTTCTTTCTGTTAGTCAATGTATCTCCTAGTACTACCCAGCAAAAACATGTAATAAACATACATAAATATAAAAACTTATAATAAAAACTATTAAAAAAAGGAAGAAATTAGCATATCAGTAAATTTTCGAACACTGTATTTGGATTCAAAAGTGTTAAATTCAAGACATTCTCTTGGACATTACACTGTCGGCAAGAATTAACACCTTCCTTATATACTTCTGCAGAATCTCTTTGTGACAGAGTAATTTTGAGACAAGACTAAAGATCTGTCACTTGAAGCTGATCAGACTTAAGCAGTCTTATTTATAAATATACAATATATTACGTAACTAGAATAAGGCATATATAACTTATTCCATGTGTACAACCCAAATGAAATCTGTAAATAAGATTCCTTCCAGAGTCTTGCTAATGCAGCATTATAGACTGTTCTCTCACGAATGTCTGTATAAAATTCCAAAGTCTGTGCACCTAAGCCTAAAGGAAAAGGGGGAAATAATGAATTGAAATGTGCTATTTTCCATTTGTTAAAAAGCCCTGGATAGTTTCTCAAAGCTATCTTGAAACAAAGAGTAAGAGTAGTGCTTCATACTTGGTTAGGTGTCTCATCTGTCCAAAGAGGAGACAGAAAAAGCAGTAGCACTGACTTCTGAGGCCACTGCTAAAGGACAGGATAGCTTTAGAGTGACAAGTGACTGAGCAGAAGGTTTCATTTTCAAGGGTTATTGTACTTTTTCCATTGATAATTTTAGCTGCATGCTGCATCTGGATAGTTGAAACGTACAATTGATCAGCAGCCATGAGGATTTATGGCTATGTCAGCTCAAACAGAGGCTGCAGCATTTGTATTTTGTCACAGAGGAATTAAGATGTCTGGAAAGAAAACAAAGAATAAATTGACTAGGGTTTTTGGCTCGGTGGACTTTTCTTATTTGTTTTGTTGAATTTATTTTTTGTAAGTCATAAGTCAAAAACTTCACAGAGTTATGGACATTTAAACTTTCTGTAGAGCGAGTGTCTGAGATGTTGCTGAAATATAAGAGAACAGTTTTTATCAACCTGATAGAAATAAGCTAAGCTACCAACATTTATACTAGTGAACACTATTTGATTAGGTCAAGCACTTGGCTTCTACTCACACCAATTCAGCCTGCAATTATCTTAATCATTTACATTTAATAGTAATTTTTAATGAAGCTGATCATTATCTGCAGTCACTGCAACAGAAGTAACTACTGCTTGCAAACGTACATAATAAGTCATTCAGTTAAGTAACTTAAAATTCAACCTACTAAAAACAATTACACAATAAAACTCAGGAAGTTATAGTTTCAGCATAGTTTATAGGTTTCTTGTAAGAATTTCATAAAAACAATTTGCTATGTTTACACCACATATCACACTTAGTTCTCAATTCACAGCTTATCTGTGGTTAATGCTCAGCACACTAAAATACGATCATATGCATTAGTGTTTTTAGTTATTTGAAGCAGCTACAAAGGCTACAAATGAGAATTATATGACTTAGGTTTAGCCATGCAAAAGGCACCTAAGGTCTTGCTTTTAAAATACATGTGTATATACAAGTAAATAGCTGTTGTGCATATGCAGATGTTTGTACATTAATACACACACAGACATACACTTTCACACAGTACAGCTCTACTCATCTCAGCTTGCTTTAAATGAGAAAATTCTTACCTGTAAATGCTTGTTCAGAAGGCTTGCAGATTACTTTTTAGGCATCAAATTTTACTCTTAAGCCACTGAGCTGAGACAAGATCCTAAGCTAAGTAATCCTATCTCTCTACGGTACAGATGAACTAATATTTACAAAGTTCCCCCTTAAGAACACATATATCTGCAATGACACTTTGTCTGTGCTCATAACCATAAATGGAATAAAACTAAAATTAGGTTACAACAAAAAATACTGCTTTATGGATCCTCATAACATACACCCTTGATTAATATTTAAGTGCATAACTTCAATATTCCAGCCAACAATGTCAAACATTGTAAGAACAAAAATTACAACCACACAGACAGCAAAGCAGAGCGAACGTGAATTTAATCTCCTCCCCAAATAACACCATAAATAACTTGAATGACAACTTTTAACATAGTTAGGCAGCTTTTTGTGACACTGTACCTAATGTCCTAGATATGACCTTCTTTTGTCTAACAGTAAAGCACATTTCTGCATTTTATAAACCTCAATTTATAAATTACTATGTTCAAATGCATATTGTTTTAAAATCTACTACTTTACCCTGAGAAAAATTGAGATTCAGGAGCTCTCAAGACAGGTCCTCTTTTGGTAAGCATCCTACTGGGAATTATAGCTTTAGTTTCAATTGCATGTTGATACAGTATAAATAAAAAGTTTCTAACATACCAGTACAAGTAGTTTGCCAACGTGGAATTTTTGCATGCCCGTGATATCAAGAAAGTGCAAAGGTCTTGCTGGAAGGGATTTAAGAAAAAAAAAAAAGTTACAAAGAAATCTAAGCATCTGAGAGAGAGACAAAGAGGAAAAACACCAAGTAAATACAAGTAAATATAAGAGTTGTGAGAGAGATATTCCTTTCTAAAGTCTGAATCCAATCCAACCTAATATTTAAATCACATTAATCTAAATATTCCTTTAAGTCCAGCAACACCACTAAAAGTAAAAAGTCTGCTACTCCAGTAATATATTTACCAATATATAAAAAGCACATGATGTTCTCTAAAAAGAAACTTTCAATGTAATTTCTATTTATAATATATTACTCTTTCTCCTATGGATTTACATCTTGTAAATGCCATAACATTCAACCCCCAAAGAGATATTTTGTATCCAAGAGCGTCTAACCTCTTGAAGATGTTCTGCTTTTCAAGAAAACAAGTTTGTATGGACTACACAGCATTTAGCTGCTGCTTTCAGGTTTAATAGTCCAGGTAGCAAGAAATCTGTGTAATCTTCACTGATATGCTCAATTTGAGGCTTACTGTCGATGCAGTATTAAGACTCAAATAGGACAATTTGCAATAAGGAAGAGATCTTTAGTTCAAAGACCAATTAAGCTGCATACCAGATTAAAATCAGATTCCTTCAAAATGTAAAGACCTTCTATCTTTCCATTCCTCCGTCCTATTCGTATTACTTGTCTACTTCTGGCATAAACTGAACATAGTCCATGGCTAAAGTAAATCAACACAGTGTCTCACCTAGGTTCAAAAAAGATGACATGCCAAATAGAGCTACAGAAAGAACAGTTTGCAGAGACTGAAATATTTGGGTAACTAGTTCTCTTAAAAGACTGTTTTAGAACACCTTGAACATGTAGTTGTCAGTATGTCTAATCAGTATGTGATAGCCTTTGCTATCACATAATATTTTTCTCCTTTACAGAAGAGTATTTTAATTTCATGAAGAATTCAATTTCTAGTCCCCCAATTTTGGATACGGTGATCATGTATATAAATAGATGCTCTGTAAAAAAATTCACTTAAGCTATTGCTATTTTCTTAGGATTTATTTTAAATAGATATTCTTTGGGCATTTTAAATACTTAGTAAAATACACCCAAAAGGATCCAAGTATTCACAAACAAAAGCAAGAAACAGCACCATGTCAATGGAAAAGTACAATAAATATAAAGTAAATTGTGTGACTTACATCAAGGTTTTCATTTTCTGCAAGCTCTTTTGTCTTAGAAGTAAGAGGTGGAGAGGAAACAGGTGGAATAGGACTCATAATCTGGGAACTGCACAAAGGAAAGCACGTAATTGGCATGATTCAAAGTTCTTGTTTAGGGACCAGGGAGCATACATGGAAATCACACTGAATTTCACTTCCACAGGATAATACATTCAGAAAACTGGAAGAGAAGAATCTTTGAAGGTAGCATCCCAACCCTATTTCAGAACAAACTGCATGAACAGCAACTTTGACAGCTGCAGTTCCTGAAAACAGCAAAAATCTGCGCCTGGAGAGATACAGAGTTTTTGCCTGTGAAGGACATTCACTTAAACAAACTTTGCATTTTTTTACATCTCCCACACAAAATAAGCAGACATAGACAGGAATTCAAGACATCTGCATTTTCAGGAGCTTTCTCAAATGTTCTAAGATAAAACTGTTAATACACAACACCTGCAAGCACTAGTCTTTGGAATGCAACTACACATAACAAAGTAGACAAATGCTTATTCTGCAAGGCGAAGTTTTCAGATGGTAAATTTACCTGAAAGGAAGTAATTGAATAGCTCTCCTAAGATCTAAGTACCATTGCAACCTCAAAATATACCACCCTTCCCACCACATCCACTTTTACACCTTTGCAGAAAGATCAATGAAAAGCCATAGAACAGTAACACAAAAAGTACCCCCTCATGTTACAAGTCATTAGAAGCTTAAGACTGAAAATCCTGAAAATCTGTAACAAACATTCACCGAAGAGTTTGGTTACCAAATTCGTTTGCACTTTGCTTAATACTTTATTAGCTACCTCAGTCTTCCTTTTGGATTCCTGCAAATATAAGAAGTATGCTTCTACACATCTCCCTCTACACGTCTTTTGCAGAAGCAGAATGAAAATTTCTTTCCACTTCAAATCGACTGGACTTTAGATTCACACTCTCTGATGAAAATGGGAAGTGGAACCGCATATAACTTCAAGAATTTTACATGTTTCTGCCTTTCTGCTTGAAGTCTAAGCATCTTACCTGTCTATTTCTGGAGCGTTAGATCCAGATGTTGTCATAGTTTCTGACATGGAACCTTGACTGTCCCTCTTGCTAGGCTCCAGGCCATTCTTTATGTCATCAAAGTTTTCGTATTTCAATGCTTGAACTAACTGCAGCAGGTACATCAGCAAATCCTTGTGGAGGAAAAAAAAATCAAAGTGAAACCAGGGTGTCAGTCAAAGCAAAGCAGAACTTCTTCTGTTTACAAAATTCAAATTTACAAACTTATTCAGGATTTAGTGACCTCTAACAACACGGAACTGAGAACCAGAGAAACTGAGGTCTCCCTAAACAGGCAATATACCATAGCAACACTGGTGTTGCATGTAGTTTGACTCCCAAAAGATACTGAATTATGATTCTACTATTCTTTGTTACTTGAAGACAGGAAGTGCTAATTTTGTGAATATTCAGGTGCAAGTACTACTCTAAAATTCTCTTTAGTGGAGCTGCCCTAATTGCTTCCCGCATCCAGAAAAAAGCTTTCAATTTGTGTCTCACAAGAAGAAAACTAAAAATTCAAGCATAAAATCTGGACTATGGCATCAAGAATGAAGATTCTCTCTTCTCTTATGGACTACTTTTTTTATGCTTTGTGTAGCTGGGGATCCAAGAGAAAAAAACACATATCTAATCTGTTTTAGATTGAAGAACATAATTTTAACCACCTGGTGTTTAAAATCAACTTGCCTTTATTGTTCAACTTTTTCTGTTTAGTCATCTTCCAGTACTTTGTAAAAGGTACATTTTTAATGTCAAATCATTAAAAATGCTTTGACCTAAGCTACTGAAGTAGGCTTGAAATAATATGACATATTTATGCTCCCTATTTTAAATTCTATTGATGGCCAAAGATTCAAGAGTTATGGTAATACATTAAAACCTGAGTTTGCTTTTTTTTTTTACTGTCAAAATAAAATATATGAATCACTGATATTTAGCATATTAGATTCTATTAAGTGGACTCTATTCATAAACACAGCTCATCTCATTCTAATCAGTATACAATTAGAAAGACCTCATTTCCACAGATAATCTTCTGCTCATTTCTTTAGCAAGAGAGTATTATGATATACTGCTTCAAATCAACAGAAGAATCTGCTGAAAATCCTTTCATTGACTATTTAAGTTCAGAGCACTTCTGTAGGTTAACACTCAAAATTTATCACTGCTTTCTGGTGCGAGCATACTGCTGTTTTAACCTTGTTTAACAAAACCAGCTACTACTGGCTGTTCATGCTAAGACAATTATCAATGTGTGACACTTAATACTTTGACGACTGCTCCCCTAAAACCTTACAATAAATAGCAACACAGTGAATTATCTTTTATTCTCCTTTACCAATATTCACTAAAATGCCATAAAAAGCAGCAATCATTTCAAGAACTCAAAGTAAAAATCCTGAGATCAGCTGACTTTTCCATGTACTCACAGACCAGTGAATACCTCATCATCAGCCTGCTGAAGCCTGGCGACAGCATAGCGCCGCACCGTTGGGTTGGTGAAGTGGGATGACAAAAGTTCCAGAGAGTCTTCCACGTCCATGGGCTTCCACTTGCCCAGCAGCTCCAGTGCTTGCTTTGCCTCTTGTGGTAGATCCCAGTTGACACACTTAAGGAACTTTGTCAAGGCCTAAATAGGAGATTGGAGAATTCATCAGTAAAAAGCTAGCCAAAAGAAAATATTTCAAAAATTAACATCTCATACAAAGGTAGAACTAGATTCAGATTATATTTATATATGCACAGACCTGGAAAAGTTTACTGATGTAAGTCACAAGGTCCCTTCCAGCCCAAACCATTCAACAACTCAACTTACCTTCTCCTGATGAGTAAGGTAATATCTGAATTTCCACACCAAATCCTGTTCCTCATACGTTAGTTGCTTTGTTGGTGGATAACTCACTATGATCTATTTGATACACAGTCAGAAAGTGAGTTTTAAAACATGAATAGGTATAATCAACAAGTTAACAAAGTATACTGTGAGAAAGCAGAAGACTGACAACACAGAAATAGCTAGAGGAAAAAGAAGAGCTTTCCAATAACACAAAGCTATGGCATCATGGTGATGCTCATCAGTTACATGCTTGCTTTGAACTGACAGTGCAGGCAAACACAGTTGCTTTAAGTGTACCATTCAAACCTACATGACATGCACAAAATACACACTCTTAACCTACCTAAATGGTTAAAAAAAAATGAACAAGCACCTTGTGTTCCTTCCTGAGTTGGGCCCTTCTAACTAAGCACTCTGAAACATTTCATTCATGATTTTCTATAAACTGAAATTAACTGTATTTTCCTTTAACTGTCACCATATATTATTACCAACCTACCTAATAAAATTAAACTTATCCATCATATATGACTGACTTACATTAAGCTGGTCTCGTGTAGATGCATTAGGCTTCAGGTCATGATCAGAAGGTCCACTTCTTAAACTTCGAGCAAGTTTGTGATGTTTGCTTTCTACTAAGTTCTCCTAAACGCAGAGGGTAAGTCAGTATTTATAAATACTAAATTTCAGAGAAAATTGCTATTCAAACAAAACCATTCAGCAAAGACTCACCAGTCTCTTGAAAAATGCATGGCAATGAAAATTCAAATCTGAAAGTACAGCATCCTCTGGCTTTTTTTTGTTTATTTTACAAAAAAACTCCTTTATTAATATATGTAGGGTTGTTGGGAGTTTTGAGGGTCTGTTTCAGTTTACAACTTAACAAACCCTACCTTGCCTTTCAGTGAATTGGTGCAAAATGTAAGCGTTTCAGTCAACACATCCATGATTGACAGCACTCAAACGTGCTAGGCACTTCATAAACCCTTTAGGATGATGTTTGCTACATAAAGCTTTGTATGCAAGAAAAAACATCTCAAAAACTTGTCCCACTGTTAATACCATGTTAGCAACAGTAGGAGCCACAATAGGAGCCACAGTGCCAACGAGTTTTCAGCAGCCAAGGCAGTTTCCAGCATTGTCAGACTTGCTATTGCAGTGTTAGATTACATGGTGCTCAAACAGTGTTGCCAGTACAAGCCCACTTACATTAAGGTTCCCAAAGCTGCCAATACCAGTCCCACTGAATTGGCATCCACAATAATGGAAATCTTTTCTAGAACTGTACTTAGGCACTGTCTACATGAAAGACAACACACAAGAGAGTGTAGGGAGAAAATATTTTAACAGAGGAAGTGACCAAGAGTTACTACTGTACAGTCTCTAAATTCTACATTCCTCTTCTTCAGCTCCCTCTTATCTTCCCACCCTCTGACCTCTTTTGTCAACAATCCTCCTCTGCTTTCTTAAACCTCAGAAGCAAGCATATTAGGCATGGAAAGGAGGAGGTGAACATAAGCATTAAATCAATCCTTGTATTTTAATCTAGCAGCAGCAGAAATAGAAAAAAATATATATATAAAATTGAAACCCACTGATATTTGTCAACCGATTAAATATATCTTTCCACTGGAATTTTAAAATATTTAAGATGGCAAGCTTTCATCTATATTCATGAAAGTTCAACAGTAACACTGTAATACAGATGGCATTACATAGAGCATGCTTACCATAGACATCTGGGGATCTGGAATCTTAACAATTTCAGGACTTGTTAAAATTGGAGATGACTCATCACCATCCTAAATGACAAAAAGTTGAAAGCATATTAAACATCTCAAGTTTGAGCAAGAAAATATATCATATTAATGCATTGTGAACTCTACTCCAGTGGAAGAATGATTCAACTGCTGACAGTTTTAAGGGAAAAAATAATAAAAAACATATTATTTTTCTTGTTTGTCTTTTCCCCAGATGACAAATGATGTGGCAAGACAGATGGAAGTCCACCAGAGACACAGCCTGACAGCTCATTACTATGCTGACACACAGGTGAGTAGAGAAATTTGCCACTATTATCATGTGTTCTCTGGAAGCATGAAGAGAAACAAAACCGGGCTCTGTATTTCCATCAAACCTGAACAGTTTTCTACAAAAAACCCCACCATGTTGCAGAAAATATTTCCTAGAAGTTCAACACAGACAAATACAGCAAGATATATGTAACCCTATCTATCAGAGTTTCTACATGATTAGAAGTCTAATGTGTGCTGCCTAAATAAAGAAGGGAGAAGCTAAAAGATTCCTGTTTGAACCAGACATAAAAAAGTAAAAAATTAAAAGCCTGCCACCACATTACAAAAGTCGCAACTCTGTCTTCCAGACACACAGCGGCATGGTTTTATGCTTCATGATCTCCAGAGGGTAACTAAGCATTAATAAAAGCTATAGAAGGACATTAATTTAAAATACAGAGTAAAACAATCAAACTCAGAACAAAACAAGCTCAGCATAACATGTACTCTGCTTTATTTATACTTAGTCTGTTTTCAATTATTTTGCTGTAAATTTGAGATTAGAATAAAATTTTTTTGACATACCAACATTTCCCTCAGTAAGTAAGTTTTGAGGTAACTTACTCAGGGTTTCTTTCTGCCCCACCCTCTTTTTTTCCCTACTTTTCCAATCACATGTCCTTTGGGATAGCTTTACTTTTATATTTTTCAGAGGTAACTTTCAAAGGAGAGGTTGTTTCAAGGGGAAGAATCATTTATCACTAACAAGACACATGAGTTAAATTTGCTATTAGCCTCCCAGAAGAAACATCTTTTTTCCTACATAATTTTTCCAACATAAATTTTATGTTGCTGGCTACAGTAAAATATCACTTATTATTAAAATGGTTCTTCAGAAAGACACTTTTATGCATTTACTAGTGTCCAATGCCATTCTGAAGTAACAATTTTAACAGAAGTCAAAGTAGTAAGAACACATATCCTTCCTACTTAAAGGAAATAAACATGCAGTCTTGCCTGTGGCTGGTGAAGGCCTCAGAACAAAAGCAGGTTGCTTTTCTCATTAGTCTTTTAAAAAAAGCATGCATGCAAACACTGAAGAGGCATAGATGATATTTGCTTTACAGTATCTCTGCTCTAAAAGCATATTGCCTAAATAATGAACTTAGCTCTGACCTCACTGCACAGAAATAACAGCATCAAAGTGTTTCCATAATAACAAAATATGCTGCATCACTAAGAGTAGACTGAACTGGTCTGGAGTCACAGTGACAGATCAGCATTCACGTTGTACTAATCCTCTGCCATCTCACCAGGCTGAATGCTCAGATGATGTCATGGTAGTTTCATGGAGTCAGATTATATAAAAAATAATGAAATTGTTGCACATGGGAGAAATCTTTCTTTTCATAAACACATCTGATGACAGACCTTACTATCTACCAATACTTTATCTTACAATTCCAAACTATAATACCACAATCTGACTTCGTCTTTATAAAAACAAAAGATTCTAATGTCCCAGTGACAAGTCTCCACTCTGTTTAGAACCCTCACATTAAAACCCTGCATGAAAAACTTGACACAGAAGAGGATTCAGTAGCAACAAACTACTAACTTGCTACTAACAAGCTTTCAAACTCTTTATAGTATCCAGGTCACATAAGGATTCTCTAGGGATAAGCAGTAGTAACACCCATTGCTGTATCTTTCCCACTGAAGGAAAAAAAAAAAAAAAGGGGTTTAAAATTGGTTAAGAGTGTAGCACTTACCCTTCAACTGGAACTCTGTGGCAGACACTAAAAATTCAAAACTCATTAGGATGAGAATGACAAAAGCATTATTGTCTAAAGTTTGCTAACTTACAAAACTTAAAAAAAAAGGGAGAGCAAAGCCTTCCAGTGTGTCATGTCAAAATGTTCATAAATGAAGGTTAAGGAGTTTTTTTTCCAAGACTAATGTTAAAAGAATGATTTGTACACTCATCGCTGGCAAGCCTCTTTGGAACATTTCAAAAGAATCATGATAATGACTGTTTATTTTAAACTCTTTGAATGCAGTCAGATCATGCTGTAGAGTGAAGCTGGCAAGTTCTCGCTATTCACTTCAAGCACCAGGAAGCCAATTCCCAGTGTTTCACTGCACAACAGAATAAAGCCTTAAGCTCAACCGAAACTTGCCATGAAATCAAGCTTTTCCAAGCATTCGTGAGACAAGTTACGGTGTCAGGACAGAATAGTTTGAAACAGACTGTTTAATGAAATACTCAAGGAGGCACAATGACATTAGCTGTCCTGTGAAGGATGTCAGCTGTTTAACTACCCTTCTGTAATTCTCCATTATACCTTGAGAGCAACATGTGTAGCACCACAACCCTGACTATACAAATTTAGTAAACCAAACCAGTGCCTACATTAGTACTTGAATTTGGCCAAGTGCATCCTTTTGAAGTGTCTTTCCTCATCATGCCCATGTAGACAGCTTTTGTTCACATCATGGAACTCTCAGAAATCCCTGACATCCTGTTGTAATCCTGTACATCAGGCATGTAATGCCAACAACCATGTGGTTGTGATCAAAGACAGACCAGATCATAAGAACATGGTGCAGATACTGGGCCTTCAGCAGCCTCTTCCCTCAGTGAATCTGCTCCTCTTGGCTGCAACACTTCCTAGCACAGGCAGAACCTGAGATGATCTGCTATTTTGCCACCTGGAAACAAAAGCAATATCAATACTAAACAGTACTAGCTCGCTTTAAACTGCTGTGTTACAGAGCTCTGCAGACAATTCACTACAATAAGGTCAGACTTTATACAAATATTAGAGTTCATTTAAGACAATCCACAAAATTTTCCAAACCAGCAACATTCCTCTGTACTTGTCCAAAAATCATTTTCAGAGAATAAATAAGTAAGGAGGCTCTATTTATCTTATTCTTTTACCAAAATACCATTTAAAGTAACACCAACATGAACCACTATCTCCCCCACCAAAATAAAAAGGACAGACAAGCAATGATGTAGACACTACTTCTTTCTTTTAAATCCACAAAAAGATCTCTGATAATCAAATTTATTTATCTTTTTAATAAACTGGATGCAGCATTGCAATCATTTACCTGAAGACATGTTTCACTTGAAACCTGCACAAAAATACATTAGTGATAAATGCTGGCGTTATTTGTACTTGGTAAGTCACACAGAATTTCTGCCTAAATGGAGAATCAAAAGTGATGCTGTCATTACTAGCAGACCCTATTCCTCATGTCTTGAATGCTGCATTTAAATGAAGTTAACACAGAACATGGCAAGAGACACTGCCCTTTCACTTCATTGTAATGACTGTCAAGTCAAAGAACCTCAAATCCTACCAGTCGCTGTTTAACAGACTAGTACTTCCTAAACACTTGAAAACAAATATATCAACAAAATTGTGACAAGTAATCTCTCCTCTGACTATCAGTCACAGGCAGGTGACAACAGAACCTTCTTTTATTATGCTCAGTGCACTGGGTTGGCGATGCCCAATACACAGACTGCAGACTGTAACTGGAAGCATGTTACTGCAAAACTGAGAAAATAAGTACTAATTCATGTACCATTTCCTACTGCTGTCAGAAAAGGGTCAAGAAACTTGTTGGAAAGCTACTTTGTAAAAACAAATCCCTCAAACTGCAGTTAGTTATAGCTCTAATATGTACTATTACACACGCAATTACTTCATTTCCACAAGAGCAGCCAATTCATAGTTATCCTGTTCCATGCACTTTTAATACGCTTCAGAAATATCTGCTTAAAGAAAGATGCATGCTCAGAGTCTGAATCTTCTTTCCTGTATCGTGCACATCTATAAAACCACAATGATGAAAAAAAAAGAAGTTGTGTGTAAATCAGGAATGATTCATCTATAATGGCAGGTTGCTGGAGGTAAGGGAGAAAAGTCATTTTTAGGAATGCCATGTTCATTTATAAAAAGAAAAGAGCCAAGAGAACGTAATGCCACATGCTCATATATTTGCACCTGTGAAAGGTATAGCATGTTCTCATGTAAAGAGCTAGCTGTTGGTAAAAAGGTTCAGTGTTTTGATCATATTCTGTTACGCTCTCTAGACAAGTATTTCCTTTACTTCCACAGAAGTAAACAACTTTATTTTGTTCATGAGGAAATCTGACATATTGTAGGTTTCATTGTGATTTGTAATATAAAAATAGTTTTGCAACAGCACAGTCCTCTACAATTGCTGGTTCTAGAATAAGTGTACAGAAACACTGCAAAAAAAGCCATTCTAAAGGCAAAAAGATTTGAAATGTGTGGAGAGGTCTCACTGTCAAATACAGTCCCTAAAAAGAAATGCTAAACAGCTAACCTAGACACAGCTGCCTTAGACACACTTTCACCCATATTACCAAAATTCACCAGGAAACTAAAGAAAAAGAAAAACAAAGTCACAAAAAGAAAATCAAATCAACTGTCTCCCCGACAAAACTCATAAAAAAGCTCCAACCAAACAGCACCCTCAGGAAACACTTCTGAAAGCCATTATATCCCAAGTCTTAACTTGCAATATATCAATTAGTTGAAGCAGATTCTGATGTCTTCTCTCTTTTTTTTTTTTTTTTGTCCTGCTTTTTGCTATTTATTGCTGTATTTTTGACTGACTTATTCAAGAATTTTTAGTTAGATCACAGCTCTTTTGGTCAGCCGGTAACAGTCATTTACATAGAAATACTTGTAATCCATTTTCCGTGATGTTAATGTTTTGTGTACTGAATTAAGCTTTTTAAAATCCTCAGAATAAGTGCTGCTTAAAGTTAGTGCCTCTGGTCTCAAGAGCACTCCAGTTTCTTCTTCTACCTTCTTTCTCTTTCCAATAAAGCTGCATTATTCAGTAACTGTCTGACTTCTTATGAATCTAAACACGATGAAAAATCTAAGAAACAATTTTATTTGAAACCAGATTATAGATACACTGTTTTTTCCATCTCAGTGGGTCTTTCCACAATATATAGGACTTTAAGAGTGATATCTGCCTACCAATACCACATGATGTCTGTTAAGCTCACTGTTAAACCTTCATCCCATTAAATTTTAACTTCAGAAAAACATTTTGCAGATCTGTTTCATAAACAGCAAGAAAAGATGCAAGACATTCCAATCCAGAATTTTTTTATTTAATTACTCCACAGCATTTTCAGTATGGAAACTTCTACATTTATTTTACAGAATGTTCACCAGCAGAGCTCAGTGCAAGTTTTAATAACTCATCTGACATAAAATCACCACTTAATACCGGTATATTTCCTCGAGATCTAAGTTATAATTTTACATACAGCTACTCAGAAAGTACTGCTGGATGACTGAAGGAACTATAAATCAGAAAGTTTTTAATCACTCACACTTGTTAAATTCTGTAATCTCGAACTCTATTACACAAATGACTGACATCTGCAATCTTGTTGCATCTATACTATTTGATTTATTATGTACATAAACAGTTGCCACTGACAGCTGTCTGCTGCTCTACTATAGCAGAATATTTCATCTCAGCAGAAAAACCCATTCATTTTAGGTGCATATGCTGCTTTTTAAAGACAACCATAAAGCCTGCAGGGCACATACCTTTTCGTAGTAAACTATTCCATATTCTTTATCATCGCACTTGACGCAACGGAATTCAATCATCAGGTACATAAAATTGGAGCTTCGTTTTTCCCTCTGAGGAAAGAGCCAGCACAGATGTGTATCATTTATTGCAGGGCATCAATCTTCAGCATTCTCAGTACAGCAATTATTCTACTTCCTTTTTGCTGTAACTGATTAATTAGGTTATCAGCTGTTGTAGCAATTATTTAGTTAATCATTTCATAGAACTACTTTAGAACATACCACCTCCTTCCTGACAGTCTTAATACCTCACATTCCCACTTCTTGATACACATTCACGCTTAACAGATGAAAACATGTTTTCATCAGCAGCTTCCAGCTGTGGGCTAAAGGTATAAAAAATGCAATGCAGAATAATAAGATGATCTCTAGATAGTTAGTGTTTGCTTTTTTTTTCTAAATCATTACCTATAATTATGCACATCAAAGAAAAAAAACAAAAGATACAGAAAAAACAAATCATTTTTTAAGCCAACACTATAAAAGAGACAAAACAAACTTGGACTACAAGATTAGATTTGCATCTTATTCATCTTCAGAGCAAGATTTGCTCATGTATGCATTTTTTAAACGCTTTATCTAGAAAAAGTGCTTAGAACTTTAAAATCTGTGTGAGAAACAAGAAAGAAGTATAACAATGAGTAATTTCAGTTCATTTAATGCATTCATAATGGCTTGACTTTCCACCATAAACAAAGTGGTTCTCTGTTTAAAGCACAGGTCTAGAAACTTTTATTTCACTATACTTTTACTGTCAGTGAAGAGGAAAAAAATGAAAGAAAAAAAAGGATAAAAAAGATGATACGCTAATTTCTAAAAAACATCAAAATATTTATAGAGGCTTATAAAACACAGATTTTAGTTAAAAAAATAATCTGACTTTCAAAGCTCTAATTACCAATAAGACAATAAAAAATCTCAGGGCACAGTAAAAAACAGAGTTCTTTGGTGCAAGACAAGTATAACAAATTAAACAGTTTGAGCTGATTTTGCTCAATGACGGTTAAAATCTCATTTAGGCATTAAGCCACCAGATTACTCTTTTTTTGAAAATATTCATTCAAAACTTACAAATGTCTTTTCTCAGCACCCAAAGTTAAAAAAAAAATAAAGTTGAACAGGTCTGAAGCCAAGGAACAGGCCAAATGTCTAAAAAGCCTTCCAATCATAATCTAAATCCTAGAGCTCAGTTAGTCATGCCTAACAGTGTTTGTTCCAAGCTGTTCCAAATAATTAATCAAGTTTGTATTCCGTGATCAAGTTCACTTGAAGCTGAAAACAGCTAAGACAGCTGTGTACCATACTGGATGAAACACCGGACATAACCTGGCCATGTGCACTGGCTGCCCCAAAACAAACTTTGCTGAGATGCTCCTCAGCAGGGTGGGCAGAAGGGGACTCTGCCTCTCTGTGCTGTGAGACCCCAACTGCAGAGCTGCATGCACCTCTGGGTCCTCAACATGAAAAAGATGTGGACCTGATGGAGGGAGCCCAGGAGGATATGAAGACACCTAAAGGCATGGAGTACCTCTGGTCTGGAGACAGGCTAGGAGAACTGGGGTTGTTCAGGCTGGAGAAGAGGAGGCTCCAGGGTCTTTAGAGGCCCTTCCAGTGCCTAAAGGGGACCTGCAGGAGAGCTGGCAGAGGTACTTGAGATAAGGTGTAAAGAGGACACTACTGTGAGCCTGCTGAGGCACTGGCACAGGTTGTCCAGAGGGATAGTAGAAACCTCATTCCTAAAAACATTCAAGATCAGCCTAGACAGAGCATCCTGATCCAACTGAAGATATCCCTGCTCATGGCAGAGGAGTTGGACTAGATGGCCTTTAAAAGTCCCTTCCAAACCAATCTATTCTGTGATTCTCATTATTTCTAAAGTAATATCAACTTTAAGCTTCCAAAGAATTACTTTTTCCTTTACCATATACACTTGCAGTTGAAGAAAATAAAACCAATCAGTTAAGCCTCCTAAACAAGTGAAGGTTCATAATAGCATGATAAAACCCCTAAAAATCCAAACATGATGTACAATGACTTACCTCATTGATCATTTCTATTTCTCTAAAGGTGAGTCTGTCCAGCCAATCCACTTTCACCATGTGACCTTGTCGATGAGACTTGGTGAGCTGCATGAAAAAACCACAATGACAACATTTAAATTGCCCACAGCAAGAAAAAGAATACCAAAAGTATAACAGAGACACTAATAAGAAATCAGAGGCAAAGAATGAAAGAACTGAAAAAAATATCACTTTGTACAGCATACATGTAGTATTACAGTACACCTTGTAAACAGCCAAACCATGCCATAAAAATAAGTCTACTATCTAAAATATCAATCCCAGCAAAGACCATAATAATTATTCAAGCACATCACCTTTCCATTTTTAACACAGCAAAACCCGGAACCTATTTCTTAACTAAGGTCACGTAAGATGCAGATCCCATTTTTTGTATTATTATGACTCATATAGTAAAACTCACCGAGCCAAACAAAAATAAAGTACTTCAAAAACTATCCATACTGAACTGCCTGCATCAGCCTTACCTAAACAGGTTTCCAGACTGGGACTATAACTAGATCAACTGAAGATCTTAAAGCAAGTCATAGACAGCTTGCTCTCTCTCTCAGTCATCTGATAAGTAGCTCAAGTTTTATTCCTATGTTTATGAATTGCTGTAGCAATAGCAAGAAAGTTGTTAAAGGACTCATTAAGAATGGAAGATAAGATGAGAGCATACTACTTGTAGTTTCAGATACACTAACACAATTATTTATGAAACATCCAGCAGCAGACCACACAAATATAAAGATCACCCTTTTTGGCTGCTAAGAAATGACAAGTGTTCTTTTAAAAAAAAATGAGTAATTATTGCAGAATGCAAGAGATGCAGAAGGACTAAAAGACACGAAGTTCCTCATCTCTCAAAGAAACTAGTATCTGTCTAGAAAATGCCTAGCAAAGAGACCCCTCAAAATTATTCCTATTAGGGAAAAGGTTACAATCATTATTTCATTGACTGTTCTGTGGTCAGCCTGCCCACTCATGAGCATCTGAATGTGAACAGGCCGTACAGTGACACCAACTGTCTCTTCTTGCCCAGCTAGAGGACAGGCAATATACAGAGACCTAGGACAGCAGGAATGAAGGTACTGGATGCTGGAGAACACAACAGCAGCCTGCTGCTTCCGCACAGAACTGGCGATGGTACTAGTAACAAAAAAACAACACAGAAGATTTAAGATTTGGGATACACCGTCCAGGCACCACAGTCTGTCAGACATGCACTAGACCTTCCAAAGCTCAACATTAGGCATACACTGAAAATAAAAGTGACTATGAAGACAGAGAAGTAAAGAGTTTGCACCCATTGTACTGTTTCACTGTTCTCTCTCAAATCCTCACTAAAATGATGTCTTCATAGCACAAGGACAAGTAGGTTGGGCTGAAGTCTGTCTAATCAAAGTCTTGGGGAAAAATACTTGGTCACAAATTCTTAGTTCATTTTCTTGTTCACTGTGCTAGAGAATAAAGAAAATAAAGGTTATCTTGTGTGTTTCAGAAGATAATTATTAACATTTTAAACCTTTAAACCTCCCTAAGAGAAGAAAAAAGTTGCAATACAGAAATTTATTAGGTATGCATACAAGACCTGGAAGAGCTGTGAGCATATAGATACACATGAAGAACTGTTGTCTTGAATTAATATTTAAAGTTTAAAATAAGAGAGAAGCTAGTATATCCCCTTCAGGGAAAGAAGCATTCATCACCTGATACTAAGAAAGATACATCCCTTTAGATAGTATCTCAACATTATTATTATCTAATTTCATTCCACCAGCAGAAGGTGTGAGGAAAATGGATGGATCAAAAAGAACTTAAGAGTACTTTAAGTAGAATAAATTAACACATCACTCATGGCAGAATCATCTTATGTCATTCATGTTTGAACATGCTAAAATATTCCACACTTTTTCCATTAATATTCCTTAGGACACAAAAAATCTGCACTCACAATGCCTCAAGAATGCAAAAAGCCATTGTGTGTTCATCAGTAGCAGTTTTACTAGCAACACAAAACATGCGTTTTGTGAAGGCACACCCATATGGCATCTCCACATGAAAGGGGGGACTTGCCACAGTATCAATTACTGAAGGTAAAAGGATGCAACTCCTTGACCATTTAGTCACTGGTTTTATACAAATTCCATGCAACAATAAAAAACACATATAGACATAAACTCAGAAGCATGTTAAGAAAAGTTATCTTTCAGATGGAGAAAAGATCCTTCATATGCTCTTCTCCAAAGTTACCTGTTACCTGGAGGACTCTAGTTTGGGCTTNTAGGATTTTTTTTTGTTGTTGTTGATTACTTCTTTTCGTACTACTACATTTGTATTTTTAATATTCCTAGTAAAGAACTGTTATGCCTATTTCCATATCTTTGCCTGAAAGCCCTTAATTGCAAAATTGTAATAATTTGGAGGGAGGGGGTTTACTTTCTCTATTCCAAGGAAAGCTCCAACTTTCCCTGGCAGACACCTGTCTTTCCAAGCCAAGACAGGGCTCTGGTACCAGATATCCATCAATAGCACAACACTATTTTTAATGCTTATTTAACAAGTCTATTCAATAAACAGAAAAAAACCAACCCCACCAAAAAAAAAAACAAGAACAATGAAGTCCACACTAACTCGCCAGGTATGTACCTGAGTCCTAGTCCTTTTACCTATACTTAAATATACATTCAGACAGAGCAATATGAGGAGGCATTCAGAAAATGATGAAAAAGTCACAGAAAAACTGAAGCTGATTGTGTTTAAACAATGGCTATTTAGGAATAAGAAGAACTTCCTCTGCTGTGTAAACAGCTGTGCAGTGAAAGCTCCCACAGACACACTACCTAGAAACTCAACTAATTTCCCAAATTATCTGATGGTAAAATGGTTTTATAAAAAGGACCACAACAAAATACTAGTGAAAACACTCCTCTTTCAAAAATAAGAATCTCCCAAAACAGCTTTCAGAAGAGAATGGAGGCAGTGATGTCTTTCTATTAGCCACTAACCACAACTCTCCCTAGAGCTGAGCTAGAGAGAGTGATTTGTAATGTTTGCGTAACAGAACTAACATGAAAGGGGTGGTCTTACACTCTCAAAGCCATTCTCAGAAACCCATTGCATCCATCATTTAACCATGTGAACTGGAAATAAGACTTCATATTTAGTGTCTCACTACAGAGATTCCTTAGGCCAGAGGGCATTTATTCTACTATGATCAAGAAATGGGGCACCACTGGCTTTAATGAGCTTTCCATTATCAATTCAGTTCAAACTGCACTAATAAAACTTAGACCGTTAAATGAAAGTTAGTTTATCATTGTCATAAATCTCCAGATTAAAAAATGGTTCTATCTTTCATTGGGAGTCTCACAAAGGTCTGCACAAAACCTGGGTGACCAAGATTAAGAAGGCAGCTCACTGACTAAGTGGACTGAGCAGTTTGGAAAGCTTGGAGAAAGCAGCTTTCCTGGTAAAGCAGCTGATCAATTCCAGTAGTTTTGATGGCAAGTTTTGACACTCTGCATTCAAAAGCTTGGAGGTGAAAATACTAATATACATATTCATGAGCTTAAATGAATGAAACTTGGGTTAATTTTTGCAGTTCTCATGTTCTTTCTAACGCAGAGGTATTTCACACACTTCTGAACACCACACCATACAGCCTCAAAGCTAACGGATGGCTTCTGAAAGAAACCAGACTGTCCCCACAAGTCACTGTTAGGAGATGCTCTTATTAAACCTGATGGAATTTTGGCTTTAAGCATCCTCAAGGCATATTCATGTTTTCATTCTTTACAAAGAAGTTAGATCTTAAGTTGTTCCAACAGAATGCTACAGGTATTAGAAGGTTTTCTAAAAAAAGCACTTCAGAAGCAATTAACTATTATCTGCTTTACTGCTTTATATAAATTCTGTGAAACACATAAATAACCAAAGGAAGAGAGCTCTCACATGAGAAAATAGCACAGGAAGCTGTCTTAATTTCTCTCCAGTGAAGTGCATACTTGTCACATACATTTTAAAGGTCACTTGCTATTCCATTACCTTTGCCAAGCGGCTCATTTGATCTTCAGAGACTGTACTGCTGGTTCTCCCAGGAGTTTTGGTGGGCTCGGAGCCATCAGCTTCTACATTGGGCCAGACTTTCAAGTCATGCATTCCTTGCCGAAACATACTGCAGGGAAAAATGCAGAATCACTTCAGTAAATTCAAAATAATACAGCTGTCAGGAATCAAAGTTTAGCAACAAAGAAAATGAAGTGTCTTCCCTTGCCTAAACTACAAAATTGCATAATTGAACTCTACTTCAAAAGTGCCTTGCACCTTGTGCTCTCTACAGCCTTTATTTTACTGGCGCATGGTGTTTAGAAGAAAATTGTGAAGTCAGAGATAACTTATTCTGCAAGAGGAAGAAAAATGGGTAATTCCCAAAGTCAGTGGGCTGGTACAAGCACAAACTAAAGAGAAAGCTCAGCCTTCAGTTTCATTATTTGTAATGAAGCAGAAAGCATTCCACTTGACTTGCAAATTATAACAGTAACCCTAGGTCTGCCAGTATAAAAAAATCAACTAAAAAACTACCTAAGTTGCTTTTGAATGTCAACAGATATAAAGCAGCCTTCTGAGCTGCCAAATAATAATAATAATAATTTAAATAAAAACAAAACCCACCAAGCAAAAAATGCCACAACTCTCCACACACCACTTTTTCTGTCAATGCTTGAAATTGAATTGATAATTAAAAGTGTGCAGTGAACAGAACTTTGCAGGGTAACTGACCACATCATTTCTCTGCAAAACCCTGCTTGCCTTGCATATTTGTGCTGATCCACCCATAAAAGACATCCAAAGAAATCAAATGCATTACTTTTACCAGTAAGAGCTGATCACTTAACTCTAACAACTTCAGGTAAATACAACTGACAAGAACATTTTTAAAAGTGAACCATTAAAAATGAGAAATAACAGTTAGAAAGACCATCTGACCTTGAATTTACACATCACTTTGTGGAATACTACTACAAGGGTTTTCAATTAAAAACCACAAAAGTCAAATTTTTTTTGTTGTTTTCTCTCCATCTACTTCATCCAAGTTCTACGTGCTGGAAATAAGGATTATAAATGAAATTAATTTTTATCTTTTTCCAGGTACTATGTTTTAATGTTTTATCAGCTATCAGCAGTCTTTGGGGTATAATTGATCAGGTTCAATTTTTTGCCTTAAGGCAACCTCATTCTTTTTTGTTAAAGCAGTATCCTCAATAAGAGAGATCCAACCTCTCTCTACAGTCACTTTCTGCATTCAAGCATCATTAGAGCAACTTCCCTAATGCTAACCTAAACCTTTCCTACACTTCAGACTAATCTTACTACTTCTCATCTGCTGACAAGACAAAACAAGCTATTTCTCCCCATTTTCCAGCAGTATGTACATAATAGAAAAATATTCCTACATTCTTTTTTTTTTTTTTTTCACACTGACTAGGCATAACACTTCCTCCATCACACCTATTTGCTAGACATTCAATGATACAGATTCCCAGTGTTGACTGAATTTTGACTGAAGTTGGTTGGAAAGAATAGAACACACCTCAACTAAGTGGAAAAGGCAAGAATATAAAAAGGAAAACAAAAGCATACAGAAGTGTCTCTGATGCACATACTTGTAACCATTTATGTAGGCAATGTTGTTTGCACGTGCACCACAATACAGAACCATACAAAATTCAAGATTCACTCTAAATTAAAAGTCTGTTCCTCTGTTTTCCTGGGCAGCTGCTCCTCACTTTGTAGATGATCCCAATCAATTGCAAAAAAGTACCTGCGCTTCATAATCTTCCTTAGACCACAACTTATTTTTTCAGTTTTCTCTGCACTTAGGTAAGATTCTTCCAGCATACTTGTAATCTTTCCAACCTTATTCTTACCATCCACAAATTTACTGAACATACCCTCTATTGGATCTTAGCAGAACAACTTTGAAAAGTGCTGATTTACTGATTGACATTTTACTCCCTATAAATAATAGTACATTCACAGCCTAACTGCAAGCCAATTAATTTTTTTTTTAAGTAACCAGTACTGGCATCCATGCGTTACAAGGATGTAGATGCAAAGTGATTTCAGCACTTGCCCTCTTAAAATAGAAGCTTGTAGATCATAAAAAAAAAACCCCAAAGAATGGTGTTATACAGAAAACTTCTCTAATACAACACTGCAGCAAGTGTGAAATTATAGTCAGGAATAAGTGGAGCAAATCACCTACATATATGATTTTTCAAACAGAGAACTGTTAACCTAGTTTAGAAAATATTTAAAAACTTATCTCTCATAACCCATGCTATGTTACAATTCAGATGTGAGCTTCAGAGAAGAAAAGCAGTATACCCATATTTTCCGAAGAGTGAAACTGTTGTTCCTCCCACAGGAACAGCTTTACCAGGTCCATACACATCCCAGATGGTCAGAGCCACCTGAGCATTTCGAGGCAAGTCTGGATACTTCACAGGCAGTTTTAGCCACTCGTTCCAGCTGCAGAGAAACACTATTTATTAGACATAAAGCTTCACAATTCAAGTTACTATCTGTTAGTTTACATACGCCAGATTCTCCTCAGAATAAAAATTTCTTAGGACAGATGGACTATGTTCCTGTGGGCTTTAATCATTCAAACATCTGTCTGAAGCATGACTAAAAGGCTACACACCAAAAGAAGAAATATCCTGGCTTGATAACTGAGTACAAGGATCAGGCTGCCAGTGAAAGCAAGAAAATGTATCACTCCAGGTACCACAAGTTACTTAAGTAGCAAGACATGCCCAAACACACAAATAACAATTTTATCACTTCCTCTCTGCACAAAAAGGTTGGTTTTGTGTTGACTGGTTAACACTAACCATAGGGACATCTTTAGAAATTTAAGCCATTTTAAAGAAGACAACAGAAAACAAACCTTTCTGACAGAAACAAATGCTTGATGCCCCACTATGAGGAATATGAACTAAAAGGCAAGCCACTTACTTCCATCTAGTGCTAAAAGCCTTGTAGGAAGTTCTAACTGGAAGAGCAAGAGGCTTCCCTTCTGCAAACACCTGACAAGTTACATACAAGTCAGAGCAAGTCTCTTGGTACAGTCCTGAGAACTTGAGCATTGGATCTTCTAAGAGCGCCTTGTAGCTTTTCTGTTCTCTTTTCCCTTCCAGACTTCCTCTATGGGGAAAAGGCAGGGGAGAAGGAAAGGAGAAAACATAAATAAACCAGAATTTATTTTGTCCATAGAAATATTTAGCAAATCCTATTGCATTTCTGTAGCTTATATTTAAATTACTCAGTACTGAGGCTATTCTCACTTTGCATTGCTTGCTTGTAGTGAAACCCAAACACCAGAGAGGAACTCAGGATGTGAAATGCTGAGCCAACACGAAATGTATTGCTGTACTGATTTAGGCAGGGGTGGGGGGAAGAGCAGGGAAGGCAAGAATTACTTGTCTTTTAAATTGAGGTAACTTCTAGTACAACCTGTGGATTCTCAGACAGACCTTAAGTAGGGCAAAAATAAATGAGAAGACATATGCTACTATTATTAAAAAATACAAAACAAACATCAGATTACACGTGCCACAAATACTACTTGGAAAAATAAAACCCAAAACAACTATGGTAAGTAAATCTTAATTTTTAAGATCTATTTAATATAGGACTGGTTTGGAAGCCAAGTGTCTCTCAAATCCACAATAAAACAAAGTTCACTTATGCAGACCATTCAAGTAGAATTTGGTTAAAGCCTCGCAGCACTCTGCACAATGTTACTGTTAAGAGGAATTGATGGAATTTCTCAGGCTTCAGCTATACCACAATGAAAAACAGTCATGCATATTAGATATCTGTCTGTGGATACACAAGTTAAAAA
>VWYO01000071.1:19995-44396 GCA_013400275.1 Rhadina sibilatrix | reverse complement strand
GCGCTGCAACGCGGGCGGCGGCAGGGCCCAGCGGCGAGATGGCTTCTGTGGCTCTCAGGGCGGAGAGGGATGGACCTTTGCAACAGATTCACAGAGAGTCCTGAGTATGAAGGGGCCCTCAAGGATCATCGAGTCCAGCTCCTAGCCCTGCACAGGATGTCCTAACTACATGGTAGGAACCATGTGACTGAGAGCATTGCCCAAGGGCTTCTTAAACTCAGACAGGTTTGGTGCTGTGACCACATCCCTGGCAGTCTGTTTTAGTGCTCAGCCACTCGCTCGGAGAAAAACCTTTTCCTGAAACCCAACTTAAACCTCCCCTGACTCAGCTTCATGCCATTCCCTCAGATCCTATTGCTGGTTGCAAGAGTGAAGAGATCAGTACCTGCCCCTCCTCTTCCTCTCATGAGGATCTCGAAGAGCACAATGAGGTGTCCCCTCAGTCTCCTCCAGGTCAAACAAACCAAGTGACCTCTGCTGCTGCCCTTAAGGCTTCACCTCCAGACCTTTCACCATTCTCGTGGCCGCCTTTGGACCCTCATAGAATAGTCTGGCTTGGAAGGTTCAGAACTTAAAGCTCCTTTATTTTGAACCTCCTGCCATGGGCAAGGACAGCTTTCTCTAGATCCCAGTTCAATCCCCTAACCAGCGGTCCCCCCAGAGCTCAGAGCCCCATCCAACTACACCGTTATTTATACACAGAAGTTTAGAGTTAAGAACTTTTACAGCAAAGCCACTCCATTATGATTAATTAAGTAGTTTTCATAGAAGTGAAATAATCTTAGCTCAAGGAAAGGGTCTTCACCAGGGCAGGGTTCACACAATGATTCTACATCTGGCACAGGCAGCCAGAAACTACCCACAATTAAGATATTGTAAATTAACATATGATTAGGAAAAAAAAACAAATCAGTATTTTAAGAATTAGCACAGATTGTGAGCACCTTTAAGTGACAAAAATACAGATATTATATGCATATAATCATTATTATCCTACACTTCATTTCTCTATGCAGGCAAAGCTGCCAGCCTTGACAAAAAGGAGTTTTGTGTTTTATGATCTGGCTCAACCACTGAACTTATCAGGACTGCTTTTCATACTGCAAAAGTATAAAAAGTGCTATTTTGCTCTAGCTCACTCTATTTAGAACATTTTTGGTCCTGAGGAAGCATCCAGATAGGTGCTCCTTCACAGCACAGCTCAGACTAAAAAAAAAGGTAATTGTCACCTGGAAACAGCATTTTCTCTTCCATTTTCACAGCAGGACAGGGTTAACAGGTGAATGCGGAAGGACATCTCAGCTAGTCCTCTTCTGCAAGTCAGCAGCCATGAGGAAAGAGGCTGAAGCAACACTTCTTTTAAGAGAAGAAGGACTTTTCACCTCAGCACTTTTTTTTCCCCCTCAAGTGCTGTGACCAGATGATCTTTCCTTCCTTTTTCTCCAAAACAAACAAGAAATTAGAGAAGTCCATAATCCAGAACCTATATCACTAAAATGAAGTCTTTGCTTTCCAGCACTACCACGGTGGCATGTATCATGAGTGCAAAACATAAGTATAATTAAATTAACAAAATTCTCTGCACAGTAAAGATGACCTTTTATCCATCTTTTCTACCTGAATTCTCCACTTTCTCATTGCATTTATAATTTCAGCAGCCCTGACACCTCCCATTTGTTTGTTGCCTGCCTCACAATTTTTGATGACTTCTGTTTGCTTGTTACTTTGGTTCCATCCCTGTTTGTTTGTGGGGTTTTTTTGTGTTGTATTTTTGGTTTTGTTTGTTTGTTTTGTTTTGTTTGTGGAGTGTTTTGTTTGTTTGTTTGGGTTTTTTACATAAAATATCTGCTTTGTGTAACAGCATTTTTTTCTCCTTGGATGTGAAGAAAAAGTAAAACATAAGCCTGCAAAAAATTAAAAGACAAGTAAATCTCACTGTTTTAAAGCTAAGCAATGTATGCCTCTGTGCACAAACAATAAGTACATTCATATGTGTATACCTGTTTTGGTATGATTTTTTGTCAGGAAAAATGAGATTTTTTTCTCAATTAATGAAATTAATGGTATCAGTTTAATAATCTCACAATCTATTGCACCACTACAGGCATTTTTAGGTAATTATTGAAGCTTTGTTTAAAAAACAAAAAGAAAAAAAAGGAGAAAAAATTACAGAAGGCCTCTGAAAAACACATAAAAAACTTTTTAAGTAGTTTATCTCCCAACCATTTCAGATTTCAATGTGTCTAACTAGATAGGTAAATTAGATGAGGCAAAAGAAGAAAAAAATGTTTAGGAGAGATATTTGTGACAATAAAATTGAAGAAAGATGCTGTTTCAATCAGAAATGTCACTTTATACCACTTTCTCTTATTAATAACCTTACTTTTCTAGGTTCTCAGATACTGCACAGAGGCAGAGAGGAAGAGTATTTTTCACCTTAAAAGGTTCTGAAGCACTTGGAAGAGGCAGTGATAAACACTCCTGGACCATTGCCTGTGCTCTGATGCAGTTCTGGCTGGAGGTGATGGGTGTCTGTACTGCCACACACCTACAGCCAGTAAAGCTGAGTGGGGCCTTTCCCTGTAGAGCAGATGCAGAGCTAGATAAGGACATTCTCCTGTTTTACTCTCTGCTGCCACTTCTGTGTGTCCTTCGGGGCGCTTGACATTTGTGGCAGCATCTGTACTAAATGATAAAAGCAACCACCGTGGGCTGTTTTCCCTGAGTCAAGTAGTTCATATGACTCTCAACTACTCTCTCTTGATCCGACCCCTGCAGATAAGGTCCATCCATATCCCATCTGGTCCATCTCTTCTCTCTTCTAAGCTTCAGTGACCACTCCTGTGGCCAAAAGATATGATTTTTTATGTGTGTGTTTTCCAGCTCAAAGTGCCTGATATAGTAGCAGGCTGTGCTGGTTCAGGTTTCCCCAGAGAAGTTTTGGTTGCCCTATCCCTTGAAATGTTCAAAGCTTAGTTGGATGGAGCTTGAAGCAACCTGATCTAGTGGAAGGTGTCCCTGCCCATGGAAGAGAAGGAGGAGGAGGTTGGAACTAGAGGATCCTTAAGATCCCTTCCAGTCCAAACCATTCTGTGGTTTTATGATCGTACAATGTAAGGGCTGTTTTACCGCTTGCTGGAAGATTTTTGTAGTGTGANACTCACTTTGGGACTGCTTCCAACACCCTGACCAACAGGGTGTCAGGTTGTAGCTCTGACTGTCAGGGTTCTCCAAAATTGTTGTTTGTTTGGTTGGGTGGTTTTTTTTTCTACTACATTTGTATTGTTAATATTCTTAGTAAAGAACTGTTATTCCTATTCCCAAATCTTTGCCTGAAAGCCCTTAGTTGCAAAATTATAATTTGGTGGGGGTGAGGCTTTACATTCTCCATTCTAAGGGAAACCCCAGTTTCCCTGGCAGATACCTGTCTTTCCAAACCAAGACAGACACCTAGGGCATGAGAGCACTTTGTGGTGGTTGCATGTTTATGGTTTTGACCTCTTGAAGTAGGGCAGGATTATTCCAAGTGTTGCATTTCAAATTAGGCACATCTTGTTCTCCTGTTGTTGATCTGCTAATAAGCAAACTCTCCTGGCATGTCTGCTTGGGTTTCTTCCTTAAGAAGACTAATACATGCCACAGGGGAGCCTAGAAGTGAACTAGTATGCAATTACATATATGTTGATAGCAGGAACATGTTCTGGAAGTAAACCACAGTGTCAAGAATTGTGAAGCTCCAAGTGCATTGTGAAGCAAATTCTGACTCTCATTGTGCCAGCAGAGGAAGGGGCATCTGTCCCTTCTAGGCTTAGGGTGAAGCTGACAGTAACTTGAGGGACTATTAGGACTTACTGGTGGCCAGTCTCTCCTGCTTATGGCCCATGACCTCATTTCAGGGAGTTCTGTGTCTAAGAAGTGTCATGGAAATCAGTCTCCTGCTCCACCACAGCCCTGCCTGACCCAGCCATGGACTCCACTGAGTCAATTCCCACTCAGACTAATGTCCCATCCCCACAGAGGTGTCTGATGCCCCAGTCTGGACCTGTCCTGGCAGCACTGCAAGTCTTCCCTTCTTTCTGGTGGATGCAGTGGGAAAGCTCCTGGCTTTCTGCCCCAGGACAGCCCAGAAACGTGTTCTTGTAGTGTTCTAACATTTACCTCAGTTTGATCTTGAAACACCAATTTAACTTAGCATATGTAAATGTTTAAAATTTCTTTGGAAAAAAGTACACCAAGAGAAATAGATTTTTTTTCTCATGAAGACTATAAGTAACTGGCTAGTTACACCTAGATTTAGTTACTTGCTGATATTATGCCATTCTTATCACTGGAAAAAATATAACAAGAATAAGCTTGCACTCTTCATTCTCTGCTCATGCATTAGAATCTCCCCTACCCCTCTTTTTCAGCCTGATAGTTTGTCAGCTCCCGGAAGTCTGATGAGTTGAAGCATTGAGAAAACAGTAGGAGCAATAGAGAGGTCTGCTGCTGACACAATTCTCTTTGGAGGGAATGGAGCTATTTTTCTTGTTTTGAAGCAGAGGTGTAACTTGCAGTTCACATTTGACTGATAACCACAGAGAAATATGTAACCTCTCAATCCTACCAAGAAATATATGCCATCTTCCAGAGGACAACACTGATTCCTCATACAGCATCTATTTTCTGCTGGTAGGACTACCGCAATAGGGAAGAGGACTAATCAGATGCCCCACATTGCTTGTAAAGACTTGCAGCAAAGTTGTTGAAAGTAGCTGTGTTGTCAGACTTGATCTGTCTTTCCTGAATGTGGACATTTGTCCACTAAAAACTGAGCTGAGACAACTAGGAACTATACAAAACCCTTAGTGCATCTGTCAGACTATAATGACTTTCACTCACAAATGAACTGGAACAAAACTGAATTGGCAACTGCCTTTTTCCCTCTACTACCATCCTCAGAAAGACTTTACATGCTGGATATACAGCGGAGAGTTTCTGCTGTTCAAATACCACAGTGCTGCTCAGGTTTTCAGAACCACAGTGGATGGGTGGTTAGTTTTAGAAATTATCTTCCCCTTCCCATTTCCATTCCCCCTTCCCCGATCTTGCNTCCCCTTCCCCTTCCCCTTCCCGGAACTTCCCTTCCCTTAACTTCCCTTCCCGGAACTTAACTTCCCTTCCCTTCCTGGAACTTCCCTTAACTTCTCTTTCTGGAACTCCCCTACCCTGCCATAGGGGTCTGTTTTCTCTGTTTGAGCCCAATCCAGATTACTAAATTTTTTGTAATTTTAGGAGCCTGATCCTCACAGTCCTACCTTGCTCCTGAGACATTTGTCATACCAGTCAGTCTGTCCTGCCCTCAGTTACCATTGATAGAATTTAAAAATCATAGAATCATCAGGTTGGAAAAGACCTTTGAGATCAAGTCCAGCCATTAACCCAGCACTGCCAAACTTTCTTCTAACCTATGTTCCCATGTACCATATCTCCATGTCTTTTAAAATCCCTTAAAAATGATGAAATTATGAAATGATGGAGAAGGTGGGCACTTGGGTTATACTTACAACTTGAGTTCTCCAGGGAATAGGTAGAAATTAACAAGAGTATTATTAAATGAATTCTTGATAATAGTGAAATATTTGTTCTAGTCCATTAGATTAAATCATCCAAGGTATGATTTTACCTTTTTGTCCTCAATACCCTCAGGTTTCATCACATCAGTTGAATATGAAGAACTGGACTTCTTTAAATATTTAATTTCCATTGAAATGACAACAAAGCTCTGGACTTCTCTTTTGTTATAGAATAAGCCTCTAAAATAACTCTCTTTGGAGGAGTCCCTGAACTCATTCATCTCTATATAACTTGAACTCAATAAAATTGCACTAGGGAAGAGTTTGGCCCATTAACTTTAGTTTTCTAATGCTGTTTAGTCAATAAGCCATATAATTCCCAAAACAAAGAAGGAGAAGGAATAATAGTAATAGGAAACATAAGATGTCAACACAGCCAATTCAGAAAGGAAAACAACAACACCCCACCCCAAAACAAACAAAAAACCAAAACAAACAAACAAACAAAAACACACAAAAAACCCCCAAAAAAACCACCAAAAACAAAACAAAAAAAAAAACAAACACACAAAAAACCCCACACAAAATCCACAAAAACAAGAAAAAAACCTACAACTGAGCCAGAATGCTGAGTCAGGTCATCACCTAGAGAAAATCAGTATACATTAAGTTCAGTGAAATCAAGTAAATTGTATTCAATTGTTGTAACCCTCTAATCAAGTCCTACCATATAGTTACATAATTTTAGGTTTCTCATTTCTTTCTCCCCTGCCCTCATCATAAAATTTTTTTAAAAAATACAACAAAACAAGCTGCTAGATTTTTGCAAGTTCAGTAGTCTGTTAACGGAGTACATAAAGATATAATGAAAGCAATAAGTGCTGAAACATCACACATGCTGTACATATCTCCAGCCAGTCCAATTTTATGCCTAAGGAGACTGGCAGAGTTCCTGCTGTGATTCAAATCTTATGTCAAATTTATAAACTTGTTTTCTCCATTCTCCTCTCCTATCCCCATGCCCCATCAATCAGAGCTTATACCTGCATAAAAGGCTGATCCATCATTAAGGAGACAGGTTGCAGGGAAATGTAAATTTTCACTTTAGAAAAAAAGAAGGAATAATACTCATGCAGCAGGGCAGGGTCACCCTCTGACCCTAGGCAATCTTCCTCTCAATCTGCAGAACACAGGCTAAAATAATGTGTCCACCAAACAAGCAGTGAACTTTTCTGCTTCTGCCTTTTTGAAGATTCTTGGAGTTGCTGCGTCTGCCAGCTGACACTCTGTCTGACTTTTAAAATATGAAAATCTCCTCCATATATATTGAGCTCAGTTTTCTACTTAGCATTTCAAGAGCCCTAAGAACCTTTAGGAAAAAGAAAAAAAAAGAAAAAAAAAAAAAAAGAAAAAAGAAAAAAAAAAAAAAAAAAAAAAAAAACACAAAAAAAAAAAAAAAAAAAAAAAAAACCAAAAAAAAAAAACAAAAAAAACCAAACACCCAGAACACAAACAAACCAAAAAAACGCACCAAAAAAACATATTCTGAATTTTCAATTTTGATGACAATTTGCTTTCCCTACAGGATGTGCAGAAACACCTTGAAAAAGTTGCCAGCTGTTAAAGGAAATGTTCTTTGCCATGGGAATAAGGGCACATCACTTTCAACTAACTTAGGGAAAACAAGTTTGACTCTGCACCTACCCAAAGTAGCTGAACATATCTTTTAGAACAATGATAACAACTTTAAAAAATAACAAACATAGAATCCACAAACACAGGTTTTGACCATACAGTAGAGAAAAATTAAGGCCATCCATTCCTCCATCCATCCATCCATCCATCCATCCATCCATCCATCCATCCATCCATCCACCTACATAAGACTCCCATTTTCATAGCATCCAAATCCAAATAAGGGCTCAGGCCATAAACAAGAGATTATTATTTTCTTTAAAATTATGTTGTTTGGTTGGGATATATAACTTTCTCTAGTCTGGGCTAATCTCCCCTTGGATTAGTGTCAAGGGAAGGGAACCATAATATTCAAGAGCAGTATAGTCATGCTCACCTTCAGTAATTGTGTGAGGTCAGGATGTTCCACCATTTGGAGTCCTGTTTTTCTCAGAGAGCTTGCAAAGGGAACCTGTATTAAACCCTGTGTTTATAAGCTAGTATTAAATGGGCTGAATTCCCTCATTTTAGCTGAGATTTCTCTATAACCTCCACATAACTAAAGGGCACACTGGAAGTGTTAATTCTCCAAGCAGCAGATATGTACAATTTTTTCAGGGTGTGTTGGATTTTGCATCTTCTGTCCTGCAGAGGTAAGATGCTCAGGAACTGGAATAAATATGAAGCTCAATGTTTTCTTCTCCAACAAAGGAGGACAAAACCATAATCAACCCTAAAGTGTTCAGGTACAAGTTGTGAGGGTCCCTCCTCAGAAAACCCAAGGTTACAGAATTTATTGGATTTCATTAGTCTGGATGCTCTGTATTCAGCCTTCATTAGTGATCTGCAGCCAGATGAGCCACAAGCTGAACTAGGAACAGGGGTTGTAAGTCTTGATTTCAGGGCTAATGTTCCAGCATTAACTTATCTTTAAACTCCTAGTTTTAGACACTGGACTGATGACAATTGGGGTGTTGGTTGGTTGGTTTTATTTGTTTGACATTACAGTATTTCCATGTTTTAACATGGGCTAGACGAAGTGTGTGAATTCTAACGTAATTTAGCATTTCTGCTGCTAATCCTGGTTTAGCTGTGACATAGACAAATCTGGTATTAAGCAAAGAAGTTGTTGCATAAACACAGCAAATGCTGCCTCTCTTCCTTTCAGTGGACTCAGAAATTTACACCAGAGCAGTCAGTTAGAATATGCAATTTATACTGCAGACTATTTAAATGTTTAAAAATGAGAGCGTTCATTACAAATGCCTTCTCTAAGCTTTTATTCAGGGTGAGATGCAAATAAAGCAGTGACTGATAAAGGAAGACTTGAAAATGAATATGTATGTTTGCATAAGCTATATTGCTTTGCTGCCGTGGAACAAATTCTACTCTTAGTCCCATTTAAGCATCTGCCACCAATTTTAGTGTAGTTATGAGCATGCAGCTGAAGCCAGGATAAATCCTTCCATCCATCTATTGAGTGATCAAACCATATTTATTATGGGTCCCATTTCTATGTGGAAATGAAACAGGCCTTGATCTCAAGGGCAGGCTCTGCAGCATTGCCTCTGCAGCCCCGTGACATGATATGGGTATAAGTCTCACTCCAGTGGGTGCTCATGTTGCCTACAAGGGGGAAAAAAGTCCCACATGCCTCTGCAAAATCCTGGGGAACAGTCAGACACCAGCAATTAAAAACCTGTTATTTTCTTTTAGAAAGTGTTTAATAATAAGCAGAAGTGCTAAGTTCAAAAAAGCGAGTTGAAAATTCTTGATCAATTTTGTCATTGCTTTTCGTTCTTATTGGTAGGAAGAAATTACTCACTTTTGTCCCACCCTCAGATAAGACTAGGCTTTTGCACTCTATTAACCCCAGGGACTAAAAGATAGACTGTTTTCTAACAGGTGAATTAGTGCTAGATAGCATTGCCACAAATGCCAAGTCATTAAACATGTAATTGGATTTTTTTTTTTTTGCTATCTTAACTTTTTTACTTTATAAAAGATCTTTACAAATTAATGACAGAATATGAAGCTGCCCTGAGAGCTATTCGCCCATTAAAAATGGGCATGAAAGACTCCTATCCCCATCACATAGACAACTATCCCACCAATTTCCAATTACTTCTGCCACTGACAGTTCACTGGACTGTTAAGTCGTATTCTGCACCATGCTGCTTAATGTGGTTAAGTCAGGCAGGTATTTTCTGCTTTTCTTTTTTCTTTCTTCTTATTTCTAATTTTTTTTTCCTGATTGTGAAGCAATTAAGCTGTGTCAGTAATGAAAAAGCAGAATTGTAGTATTATAAAGACATGGTTAATATAAAGATGGATCCCTAGAAATAACTGAAGAAATGCTCCTAGCACTCTGGTCCAAAAATATTGCTCTAAATTTACTCAGGACCTCCAATAAAAGCCTGTCCTATGTCATTCACAGATATATAAAGGCAGGAAGCTTTAGTAAAAAGCCAGATATATCAGATAATGACTATGATACTATTAATGGTAATAAAGAAAAGGATTCACTATGTCTTTTTTTTTTTTTTCTTCCATTTTATGAGAACCTTCATTTAAAAATGCAGTAAAATATTGAAAAATACCACTTATGTGAAGAGCTGGAAACAAAAAAATATCTAAGGCTTTAGAAGCTCTTTGATGGGAAAATGTAAGTGACAGTTGTGTTAGTTTTGCTGTTAGGTGATCCAGGCTTGAAACAGAGATGTTAATGGTATCACTGAGAATTGAATATGGCAATGAAGCCCCCTGTGTCCATGGATGGCCCCCTACAAGTTGGAGTGCTGGGGCAGTTGTGATCCGTGTGTTGTGTCTGGTTTTGCTTCTCACAAGCCTCACTTCCTTTAGGTGCTTGTGATGTATCCAATAAGGTTCTTTGTAGATTGGTGATTATGACACAATTCAGAAATTGTTGTATGAAATTTCTGTGATTTAAGTGGGATTTAAGGGAATATTTGTTAAATAAAAAATATTCCATCTTAGCATGGCCAAGGGTGAGATAGCCAAAATGTAAATGGACTTAATAAAAACATTGTTGCAGATGTGAACTTTTCTTCAGGTTGCTGGTAGGATTCATTTTGAACCAGTTCTGTGGCATCATTCATGAGCTTAGGAGGAATTGTAACTTTGCCAGTTCTGATTTAAAAAGATAGCTAATCAATCATTATTAAGGAAGGGGGGAAATGTATGCTTCACAGAATTTGTATGATGTCTGGGAATAATTTCTGTGATGCAACTACAGGAAAGGCAAGTACATAAGAAATCTAACAGGGACTTACAGGTGCTAATGGCTACAAAAAGACAAATCCAACATGAAGTCGTTACAAAGAAAGACTATTAAAATTAATAGGGGAATACAGAACTTATTTTATGTAAAGACATTAAAAGGGACTGGACTTTAAAATAAAAGGGGCAGGCGCAAGGCAGGGGAGTAATATTATTCTATAATTATCTTTCCTCATGGGAACAAATGGTATTCCAATTAAAGAAAAACAGTGAAAAATGTAGATAGGTGCAGATAAGTTGTGTATTTGTGTGCAGCTGTCCTCTGGACACAGAGTGCTGGGAGCACGTACTTGTCACTTTGAAGCATCCTCTTTGAACATCACTGTGTATTTATAGTATCTCCTGTTTCACATACACTCTATGGATATTTTTCAGCACTGTTGGGCCTTTAAGGGAGAGAGGACCCCATCAAGACTTTTTAAAACATCATTTATTGCTGCAGTCTCATCGAAAGGTAAGAGCATCTTCACCTTATGTGGAAAGTCCATGGTCAGTGGTCACAAGACCACAAGTTACAAGGTCTTTTAAGGGTTAATTAGCCAATAAACTACTGCCACAAAGTTTATGACTTCACACCAATAATTAATTGAACTGTCTCACACGTCTTGCCACAATGCAAGCTTTCTTATCTAATCATATAGTGACACACAAACTACTTGCTACACTTTAAAACTTTTTTACTATTTCTGTAACTACTTCTATATCCAAACTTATAAACCTTAAAACTTTCCACTACTTAGTTTAATATGTTTGTATCTAAACTACAAACTCATATTTTTACTTATCATCTCCAAACTTGGAAGCCTTTTCCAGATTCTCAGATCGAACGCTGTATTCTTTTTATTTGTATTTGGGCCTGCATGCACAAGATTTTAAGAGTTTTCTGGGCCTGGAATTCCCACGCAGTGCATCTTAGTAGATGTCTTTTTTATAAGTCTGAGCTCCAGCAGGTCTCTCAAGTAGGTTAATGTGGAGATATTGCTGGATAACATGGTGTTTGTACTGGAAACAGCAATTCATCCACACTGGCCAGATTTACAGGATGTTTAATTTGCCAGACTTTTTTTCTTTCTCCCATCTTCATCTCTCTCACTGAAGTCTGGCTTGATATTTTATAAATGTATCTTGGTTCTCTGGTTCAGAGAATTTAGTTTGACCTATGTAACTAAACAGAAGAAAATAACTGATGCTTTAAGACGGTAAAACACATTTTTCACTTCTTGCTACTTTTCCTTTCCTTGTATGCTGTTCTCACTCCTTTGACTTCAAAGATCTCCAGGCAGAGGTTTAAGTTCAGGTATTTCTTCATTTTTTAACATTGTGCTTATGTTACACTAGTGCTTATGTTACACTAGTGTGATTACAAAGTGGAATGTATTACTAAACCAATGGAAGATGATTTAACACCTCTTTTCAGAGTGTTTACCAAGACTAATAATTTCAGAGAATAATTGTTTGCAATGCCTATTCTTGGTTCAAGCACTCCATTGCTACTCTGCAGAGCTGTATTCAAATAATATAATTTAATAATGAGTGGAAAACCTTCTGCTCTAACCTGTAAATTAATAGTTGAAATTTACTCTTGAGCAGACAGCTGGTGTCTAGGCTGGTTCACACCTGGTATCACTTCAGGGCTTGTATGAAATTCAGGCAGGCCAGAGGCTTTGTGGTGGGTTTTGGGGCAAGGCTATTTTCACTCTGCAGTGAGCAAGTGCAGTCATATGTTTCAATAGGGGACTTCTCCGTTAGCATGTGAAAATGTTACTGCTAATTTTACACCTTGAAAACAAATCAGGGTTTCACAGTTCGAAAGCAGAAACCAACCAGCTATAAACCGTCAGATTGACTGTGATCTCAGAATTGAATAGGTCTATTTGTTCTAACCGTTAGGCCATTAAATTGCAAAGCCTTTCAGTGTTTGTCCAGGTAAATAAGGACACATCCAAATTGATTATCTGTTGTTTGGAGGTAATGATACGTAATAAACTATTCGCTCTGGATAATGTAACAGAAATGTGCTGTAGCCCACAGATGTGCTGTATCTTCCTCTGTAAGAGCAGGATCTCTCCATTAGCTGCAATCCAGGTCTCCACATACCACCTTCCTGCCCTCCCCACTCCTGCAGGGAAGATGTATTTGCTTGATGAAGCAAATGTGCACGTTCTTCTTGCTCCCATAACCCTACATGATGCCCCTGCTTCTGATGGGGATTGCTCAGAAATCTACATGCAGGTACATCTGCAACTCACAGAAAAATACTTCATGGACATTAAGTTTGATCCTGTTCTTTCCGGTGTCATTATATTCATTTGAAAAAAGAATATCTGTCATCACAGATGTCAGATCTACTGGCTGCCCAAGAATAAATCTTGTGCTCATGTCAAAATGTCTCCAGCAGAACTTCTAGGATGAAAATTCACAGCTCAACATTAGACAGCAATTTATGATGTATGATACAAGCAGCATGATCAGTATTCTAGCAGGAAAAAGGGGAATCTCTAAATTTTGTCAAATGGAAAGTAGTTAAATGGTGGTTTTTTCAGTTAGGAACTTAACAAACTGTTTTAACTGTCATATAAGAATTCTCCCCCTGCACATATTCTTGGTAGCTCCACTTAGACTATGGCTATATGCAAATATGGCTGGAAATCTACATCGTGGGGGAGAGGGCATAAGCAGTTGGGACTGAGAACCAGAGACAGAAACATTTTCCATCAGCAGCAGAACCTTCTTTATGGGATTTTGTTCCATCACTTGTGACAAACACCAAATTGAATGTTTGTGGGGACAAATTCAGAGAGGGTAATAACCCGTGCTGAGGCAGTGTGAGAATGATAAATGTTTTATTGTCTTTATTTTTTTCGCATCACTTGCCAGTTAGACTTACAAGGTAAAATTAGTAACCTGTGGTGGAGCTTGTCTTGCTAAATTTTAGCTGACTGAAGTGAGTGAGTGGGATATTGTCTGTAAATAAAACACTTGAATTTAGACACCTAGAGATGTTTATGCCCAGGTTGGTGTTAAGTCTGACCTTACAGCACTGTCTGTGGCTCATGGGGAGCTGCTGCAGCAGTCCTGGAGACTGGAACAGCATCATCCTCTCACTCCACCAGATGCACTGACTGATGGCTCTCATAGCACATCAGCAGAGCCAGAGCATGCAAGGACTCTGCTCATCCTTCCTAATTTCAGGCTGTTTGAGCTGCTGTGGTACCCTTTTGCCCTGGGCTACCAGTCAGGCAGAGGAGAGTCTCCTGAAGGCACTACTTTGAGGAGCTTGACCATCACTGGAGGCTGATGGCGAGGAACCTGACCTGTATCAATGAGCAACCTTTGTAATCAGGAAGAAGACAGGTGTCTTAAACATTTTCATTTAATCTGTCATAAATGTCTGTTTTAGAACAAGACAAAATCTAATTTCTCCCAAACCATTGTTTAAAGGGTTTGTGTGATTACTTAACTGACATTTGGAGCCTTGTGCTGGAAGAGAATCACATAGATTTGGTGAAAAAAGGAGCTCACCTCTCCCTGTTTACAGTGTAACTTTCCTGATATCAGGAGAGCAACACAATGGGTACATTTAACCAATGGCCACTGACATAGAAAGCAAGATAACTAATCAAACAAATGAACCAGGCTTATCTCTCAGTGATCATCTAACAGATGGCAGGCAATATGGAAAGGAGAACACACAAAGAGAGATATTAATATAAGATAGGCAGATAGATGGAGCAGTACTTTCAAAAATAATAAATGGCTCAAATTGAAGGCCAATTCTCAAATGCATATTCAGAGACATATGTGTTGAGGTCTTAATGGAAAAATCGTTAAAAAAAAAGTTAATGCAGGATCATTTATTTTCTCTCTGTAAAGAAAAAAAAAACATGTTTACATTTTTATCGAGCCCTCTTTTCTCTGAAGTTGCTAAATATTGCAGTGGAACTGAGATGATGTAAGTAAAAAGACATAAAAATTTTCTTTTAAAAAAAGAGAAAGAAGAAATAGAAGAGTGTTCCTTTTTATTTCATTTCAGAAAATGATAAGGCTAGATAATCTCTTAAAAGATGTGGAAATCTGAATCCAAAGACCCTCCAACAACAGAAATGCAAGTATATTTGTAACCACTAGATGGTAGTTAAAGCACAGGATTGGAATGAGTTTCTCTGTTGTGAGATGTGTAGTGAGGGTATGTNAACCCAAAACTAAATCTCTTCTGTGCCTTTTTTTGACTTTAAAAAGAAAAATGGACATGGCAAAAGTGTTTCTGATTAGATTGGTACAAAAAGATGAGGCATTCTTTCTGGATGAATCAGGAGATATGAGGTTCTGTCACTCTTTAGATATAGACCTGAAATACTAAGCTTAAATTTATAACCCCTTGAATGAGCCACAGGACTCTGTTTACTCATAGAGTAGAATTGGGTGCAGTTCCAGCAGTTCTTCTGTGTGATCAGTTACTTTATCACCTTGATCAGTTCAGAAGATACAATAACTCTCTTTTTTAATACATCCTACTACAGTAGATCCTTTATCAACCTTCTGTGGATTTAATCACAATTCTGGGTCAGGAATCCTCTGTCCATCTGTCTCTTTCACATACATGCAAACGCATGCCTGCACAGCCAGAAATGCCTACATGTTACTTTTTGATTCTTTTCTTTTTTTTCAATTTTTACATTTTCTGGAGGAAAGGCTAGAAGAGATAGGGAGCAGGACTAAAGAAGCCACAGCTCAATTGCAGCAGCTCTCTTTTCCTCATTCTAGTTTCCAAAAACAACAATCTATTTCCAAAAGTAACTAGGAGAGGAATTTCCATCTCTAAGAAAGATATTGCAGGGGCTACCGGGAAATTTAAAAGTGTACTTGGCTGCAGATTTTGGATTTTCAGTCTGACTTTTTAGCATTAACTCAAACCTGTTGTTCTATTTGTGCTGGGTAACCTCTCCCGTTCAGTCTCAGGCTCAGTAGTTTAATCCGATGCTTTGGTTTGGCTTCATTCCCCACATAGATTTTTTACATCCAAGAGGAGCACGTGAGAGGTCAGTGAGATTTTCCAGAAAATCGTGAATAACAAATGTCTCTTCATGGTTCCTCCTGATGAACGCCCTGCTGTGCAATGAGGAGCATTTCTTCCTGACCTCTTCTGCCTATAAGCTGTCCCTGGAGGTTTGTGGATCGATACTGTTGCTCAATGTTGCTCAATGAAAAGGTTAGGCCGATTCTTATTCTCTAAAAAAATAAGCCACTAGCTCTTTTCTAAAAGTATCTAAAACAATTTGTCTCTAAGGTATTCTGTGTCATTGAGATCTAAACCCTCCAAATATTTGTTTGGTGTCTCTGATTATCCAACAACAAAAACAAAAACCATAACAAACAAACAACAACAAAACTAAACCCAAATACTCCTGTGATATCTTTATACAAACAACCGTGAATGGCATTCAGGTTGGAAATGTGCATCTAAAAATGTTACAAAGTGTTAAATGATCCAGAGAATTACTAGGGAATTACTTTGTTACCTAGGCCTAACTTTTCCTTAGGAAAGGTCAGTCTTAGTCTGCTGCTTCATATTTCTTTGCTTTTCCGTGGCAAGCTTCATCACAGAAAACCAACAGCTTTGGGCCTGATCTAAAGCTCCTTGAGCTCAGGACAAGTTCTCCCGGAGGACAAAGTCCATTCATTAGTTTCATGGCAGCTGCTGTGAGCAGGAACATTTTTCACAAAAACAAAGTTTCAGGAATAACTCTAGCATTGATCTCGTCTCTGAGATTTGCTCTTGCATAATAGCTTTGCACCAAAAAGTTTGGCTTTAGTAATGAGACCATGTGTGAAACTTTTGAATGTGAGCTTTGCTCTACAGTTCCTGATTTTGATCAGCTATTGCCTGGGAATTACTTATTTTCTAGGATGAAGGCTGCTCAGAAGTAAATTTCTGGTTAGTTTTTATTTTGTTATATGGTGTTTTATAAAGATACACCTCAGAATCTTCAGAAGTCGCACATTGGTTGTATTTGTTGGCCAGTTATGCCCTGTAGCATCAAGACAGTCAAGGAGCTGAACCTGGCACAAGCATGCCTAAGAACACTTTCCTCTTTTTGCAGTTGGCAACATCTGTTTTTTTAGTTGAAACTTGTCTCCAAGCCCCTGAAATTTCTTTCAAATATTTGTTCCAAAGCTACACTGCTCTGAGCTCAGCCATGAATATTTGCCATTTCTTTTTCTGAGAGAAAATACTATCTGTTCCTGTCTGCCTACTGCTCCATCTGTCTGCCTGATCTGCTGTTTCATAATCTGGAAGAGAATACCGTTTGGGTTGTTTCATATATATTTTGTAACCTCTACAGGGCTTTGCTTGAAGGGGCCAACCTCATCTGTGATGGTGAAACTTCACTGACTTCAGGTAGTTGTACAAGGTGAATCAGATCTTCCCTTGGGACCGCTCCAGATAGAAAATGTGTAGATGTGTGTATGAACAGGCAGAGGTGGGGAGGGGAATCAGAAGTAAGGTTTTGCAGAGATTGTTCCAGGATAATAGTAAATCATATGCTCACTGCTGCACTGCACAGAATGTGCTAAAGGAGAGCAAGAAAAATGAAGGAATATGCAGTTCTGCCCACTTCAATAGTCAGGCTTTTGTTAGAATACTCTTAAGCAATTATAAAGCCGCCAGAACTGTGTTTAATTAAAATGTAAGTATTGGTACAAAAATAAAACCCAAGCAACACTTACATCATGCCTACGAGGTGTTATTGTTTTGTTTATTTTTTACAGATGGACATTTTTCAGGAATAAACTTGCCAGGTGTTGTGAGAGAGAGAAGGAATGAGAGAGAGAAGCATGTAGAGGGAAGTAGTGAAAAGAAATATGGATGCTACAGGAAAAATGGCAGTGCTTATATTTCAGAGAGGCAAACAAAGTGCAAGTGCATCTGTGACAAGGAAGTATGACTTGAGTTCCCTACTTAAGACTTCATTGAAATTGCCCAGTACTTGAGCAAGAACAGATGACAGAGTAATTAGAGATGGTGCATATAATTTATCAGTCATAGTCTTGGACTTCCTGTAGCTGATTGGAATGACCAGATGATTTCTTACTAGTAGGTTTGGGGGCGGAGGGATGAGGGAAAAGGAGGAACATAGCTAAGCATAAATAATAACTCTTTTTTTGCCTAGAATCATAGAATGGTTTGGATTGGAAAGGACCTCAGAGAGTATCTAGTCCTAATTCCCTGGCACAAGTAGGGATGCTACCCACTAGATCTGGTTGCTGATTTAATGAAACCTGAATCTTTTACTCCAAAGAAAATTTTGCCTGCAGATGTTAAGGTGAGGGGAGACAGAGCCATCCAGCACCTTTGGCTTGCTGCTCTTTCTGGGACAGGCTTTGCACATCCAGAAAACTGTGGGGCTGCTTTTGCTCCCAGTGGAAGAGGGGTTCAGCTGTCCACAGTGCCTTGAGTACACTAAGGCTTTATCTACAAACCAGGCAGATTCCAGAAGGGCTATGTCCTCACAGGGTCTTACAGGCTGCTGACTTTTACCTAGTGGAAAAGTTGGCACAAGATTTGATTCTGAGATTATTTTTCTTGGCATTAGTGAGATTAGTAAAAGATTTACTTATAATCCGTATTTTAAACTGCAACTAGCATGGGACGGAAGAATTCAGGGACAAAGTGGTCCAGTATATAGTTTATATCATCTTGGTTAAATTATGTCAGAAACAGAAGTGCAGTCACCCTTTTGCTGAACACTAACATTTTCTAAAATGTTTGTGTGCTAGATGAGGCAGCCAGGGCTTGCTTCCATCCCAGTTAACAATTGTGCAAAGTATTTTGACTCTACTGGCAAAACAATTTATAATTGTGCTAAAGTCCATCAGGTACTTTCTAGAACTCTTAACTATGCCATTGCTGTGGGGGTTTTCTTTTGCCCAAGAAGGGGATCAATTCTGTACTGCAACTCACTACTCACAGCCTTGAGAGATGTACCTGCAGGTGCCACGAGTCTGTGATGACTCCCAGGCACAGGACTTAGGTTCAGTAAGAGAGGTGTTTTGGCCTAAATTCTGGAGTCCTGGCTTGCATGTTATTTCAAAGGAAGATGATCACCACAAACTCATATGGTCTGTATGTGAGGTTCTCCCATAATTTTACTTCATTTGAGCTTCATTTGTCCCCATTGCCTGTAAGAGTGTTTACCAACAAAGAAAAGGAGTATTCTTACATGAGGGGAAATTGTCCACGTTGTTATTTGGGCATGAGCCTATTCAGTCTCTAGGAGGGGGAAATAAAGAGAGGTTAAGATGAAGTAACAGTTGGATTTGTCTTTCAGTCCTTGAAAGCTGTGGCTATAGTCTTCAGAGAGGCTAAAGGAATTAAGTATGTATTTCTTTTTCAAGTGAAAAGTCCAAATCTCTGACAAAAGCCTAGAAAGTAAATGTTTTGCTTGCTGTATTTTAGCCTCAGAACTGATCATATTTTGAGTTAATCCAAAACAACAAAATCCTTTGTTACCTGAACAATGCCATAGCATTTGTCATGCTAGTAGCAGACTCTTAGATTAATTTACAAAGCAAAACAACTGGGGACATCCATAAGCTCCCACACAGAAACAGTGATGAGGAAACATCATTGGGTGCACTTCCTGTATTTTCCTCAGACTGTCTCATGTGGAGGCTGCAGAATGAAAATGCTCCAGTGATAAACACTTGTGAATGGTGGGGAAAGACACCATAATTTCAGGTGCAAATCCGATAATTTACTCTGGGGATTGAGGGAGAAGATTAGTTCCCTTCACCATGCTCTTCTCATACCTCCAGCCACCCCCCATCTTCAGGAACTCTCCATCTGAACCAAAAAGCTTTATCTGTCCCTTAGTGAAACATCTTTTATTTGCCAACTTGTTTTTCCCACAGACTCCTGCTCCCTTTTGTGTTTGCGCTAATGTTCGAATGTCTACACCGCGTAGCCGATGATTATTTGTGAGACAGAGTGAGTTAATGCAGATTTGCAAGCTGTTCCCATTTGTTAAATGTCAGAAAAACACATGCAAGTCACTGGCTTTAGCACTTAGCTGCCAGCTGGCTCTTCTGAAAGGAGGGGACAAATGACAGTCTATCAAACAGCATGCTTTCAAAGAAAGAGGAGACCTGTTCCAGAACTGCAGCTTCAGAGGCTCTTTTTAACAACATAAGCAAAACTAGGAGCCAACCTCATTTTTTCCCCCTGGCTGTAATGAGCACATAGCTTAGCGACAGCATTCCCCCACCCCCAGTATAAATGAACTGGAATTACAAAGTTTATGAGGAAAAAAGTGTCATTTTTCCCTCTCTCTTTCACTTAGAATTTTATTTTTATTTATTTATTTATTTATTTTTGGCTCAAATGCAAGACCAAAAATGCCAAAAGGGGAAGGAGTGGGGTTCTGAGATCAGTCACAAATCTCCCAAGATTGCAGGAAACTGTGCCAAATGGAAGTGTTTATCCATGGGTAAATGCCCAGTGTAGATTAACATATTTTAATTATGGTCTCTGGGTTTGCTGCACTCCCTGAAGAATACATGGTTTAGGCCTCATTGGTGAGCCAAAGTTGTCAGGGGGAGGAAGGGATTATTTTTGGTTGTGCATGCTGATAGGGTGCTACGTCCTCACCACGCCTGGGGTGCCGAGACATGCCTTTCTGTTGGAGCAGATGCCACAGGATGGCAGCAGTGCCGGTTTCTTTGTGCCACCTGACATGCTCCGACCCTGACCTGGAGGCCAGCGCTCCTCCGCTGCGGCTGCCAGCGCAGGGGCCAGGGTGCAGCTCTGCTTCCTGGGGTAATGTCCACTGGGACCTCCAACATCACCTGCTCATTAGGATGTCTCTGAACAGCTGTCATGTGGTGCTGACTTTTTGTCACGGTTGACAGCGGTGAGATTAAAGCAGGTAGCCAGAGGCTGAAAAACTCTCTGCTTTGTTACGAAGCCCTGAGTCATCTAACCCCCTATTATAAATATTAGGTGTCAGATTTGGATTCACAGAGTCACTTGTAGCCTTGGGTAGATTCCATTACACAAATGGTCCAATTTATTACAGCAGGACTATTTGTATACAAGATTGCCATCATTGTCAAGATGTCAAAATCTGGCCTGGTATGTTTAATGCTTTATAATTAACAAGTTGCATCACACTAGTGAACATCTTCCAATTATAGAATAAGATTTTGGAATGAGTGGTCATTTCCCAGAGTTTTCTATGGTTTAAACTCAGTGACAGTTAGGACAGGGCTTTGGGAAGAAAGAGTGTGGTGCCAGGAAAGGTCCATCTTTTCTTCCCTATTCTTATTTTAAGACTAAAATCCAATTTCCTTCTTATGGGAAAAAGGGAAAGACAGGTCCATGAAGAAGGTAATTCATATTGCATAGCTTGCAGAAGAAGGAGTCCCTTCTGTTTGCCTCTTGTCACTGGAAGGACCCCAAGTTCAGTGTTACCTGAGGGAATGGGAGAAACTAGGTGAGATGAAACTTTTTCCAATTGCAAACAATACCTGCACAGCCCATTGCTCTGTTGCTCATAAATTCATTTCAGGAACACTCTAAAACAAGACATTTGATGCCAAAGATGCTCTCAAATTTTCATTTAAGCCACACCACCTTTCAGCTGTTTAATCCATGGGAATAATAAATCTCCTGGTTTCTATGCTTTTACTCTGGAAACATACCCTGAGCACCCCTAAATTTGAACAGTGGGTTGGCTAATGCCTGCTTAAATCCCCGTGAGATCCAGGAATTAGGCAAAGTGAAAGCTCTGAATCTGATAGGTATAACTTGAACCATCCCTTATGTCTTCAAGTTCAGCACAAGGCTTTACTTTACTCAAGGCCCTTTCATAGATAAAAGTCTAGCTATTTAAACGAAAAAGTGAGATATCCCAGATTCCAGGCTGTCCTCATTCAGATGAATATGGAATAAGAGACTTCAATTGCTCTAAACTTCTCATTATAGTCTCAAACTCTAGGCTTTGAGACTGTCTGGGGAAAAGGGCTATAAAAGTTATTGTTCTGCAGCTGGAGGAATCTAACCCCATTTTGAATTTTGAATGCTCAGGGTCTTCAGAGCTATGTCCATAGAGATATTCAGAGATATTTAGGCACCCAACTGCTCTTTGTCTCAGTGCCTTCATCAAGAGAGATCACAGTCTGCTTGGATGTAAAGGGTAACAGAAAATGAAAGCACCACGCAATATCAGCCTGTGGAGAGAGTGAGAAGACAGTTGTTAATCTGAAAATTTCCTCCACATTATATTCTTAATATCTTTCCTTTTGCACCATAAACTGCTCCCTGCAATTGTGCTTGGGATCATTCAACTGAAAAGAAAAGCTCCCCTGTCCATCTGCCTGGCAGGACTGTCCAAAGGTACCTCCTTTTCTCCTTCCTTTCCTCAGATCTGGCTGGCAAAGCTTATCAAACAGAGCATTAAAATATAGTAGTGTCTCCAAGCCTCCAAAGTCTGACTCTGAAGACTGAGATAGCTGAATTTGTTGGCTATGACATACCTGCATTTCTAGTGGCTTGGAAATACTGCTGATGAAACACCAAATTCAGCGGCCTGGGAGAGCTGAGACTGCTACAGATACACACCAGAGGTCCCATGAGTACAGAGACAGAGTGTGTATTCCTTGCAGGCACACAGGAACACAAACTTGCATGTATTTATACAGAGATGCATCCAGATCTGCACTCCTCAAAGACACTCTGCACATACACAGTCAGCACCTGCAGCCCTTCATGTCCCCTCTCTGGCTTGTCAGGGTGAAAATCGGTGCAAAATATACACACATGGATAAAATGTGGATCCACCAGTAGCTTGGCTCACTCAGTCTGACCAGTACCTACCTGTGAATCCCAATCTCCCTCATGTTCTCATGTTGTTGGCACGTGGACATAGGAGGCTGCAGCTCAGGGTAGTACAGACACCTTATACCATCACAAATGCACACACACGGGATCCAGACAAGAGAACTAGCCTGTTGTATTTACACACAGCTGACCAATTTATCCCCTTTTCCTTCAGTTTCCCTATATTTGGCTGTCCCAAACCACTTTGATTCTCTGTTCTCATGTTTTTAGTTTTCTTGCTTCTCCCAAATATTCAATGAGTTCCATTCTATCCCCAAACACTTTTCTAGTGCACCTCATAATGTGCCCTTGGGTACTGACCTCTCTCTGTCCCTGGGGTGTTCCACAGAGCAGCTCCTCTGAGTTATCAGGGTGGGATGATGGTCTTTATGGACCCCTTGGAGGAGGCATGACAGGGGCTCATTTCTTGCCTGAAGTTATTTGGGTGCCCTTTCTTCATCGTTATTATGCTCTGGACTTTTCTGTGTCTGTGGAGATGAGCCTTTTATTTCACAGCCTGACAAATACTTGGTTTCTGACAGAGTTTTCTTGTTGCCTGGGTAGATCCTCCTTCATCTCTGAGGCATATAAGCTCATAACAAGCTCTTACTTGTTACGTGAAGAGCATTGGTGTGAGTAAGCCCTTTCCCATCGTTTCCTTGAAGAATGTCAGGCTCAGATTTAACCACTAAATTCTGGTAACAGCAGCCTGTGGTTCATATAAGCAAGTGGCAAGATAAGACCAGTCTACTAAGTAGAGTAGGGTGTGTCTGGGGAGACTGTGGGGATCTGGTCATCAGCTTATGGACTTCTGATCTTGTGAAAGTCAGCATCCCCACTGGCAAGAAGGGTTGTTACTAGTGCTAATTTTTTCTTGGGGCATCACTGTCTACAGGTAATGGCAGCAAAATACTTCAGCAGTTAAGGGTGTCAGATAAGCATAGACAACTTTTAAGTCCACACAAGACACAAATTTTCAAGGATGCTTAGATTAAAGATCTTCGTCATGTTCAGGAGAAACTTCCTGTGTATCACTTTGTGCCCATTGTCCCTTTTCCTATTGCTGAACACCACTGAGCGAAGCCTGGTCCATCCTCTGACATGTCCCTCCAGACACTGAAAGATGAGGTCCCTGTCAGGTGTCTCTCATAAATTAGAATTTTAGATCCGGTAAGAGACCCAATAAATACAGCAGAATACTTAAGAACAGGTAAATCTGAAAGCAATGTTCCTATTTAACATTCATCCTGAATCCTGAATACTGCTTTGTCAGCATGGCAAATAAACTTTGAGACAGGATGGTGGTAAACTACTTACTGTGATTGAAAATATTATTTTCTCATTTTACTGCTTCCTGTGCTAGTTGAGGGAAGTTATCCTGGGCATTTGTGTTTGATACTGCCTGGAGTGCTATACACTAAGCCAACTCTGAGTGAGGAGGCTGCTGGACCTCAGTTTACCAGCACCAAGCTGGGGTGACCATTCTGCTTGATCAGCCAGAACTAGCCTCTCCTCAGGTGGTGCTGCTGCAGTGCAGACGTTCGACTATTTTGGAGCCAATTTAAATCTCTATCTCACGGTGATGTTTTATGCAGAGTAGGCTTATGCTTAGGTCCTAATACACAGCCCACAGAAATGGATAGGATGCTTTTGACTGTGCTTCAGCAAACCTCAGCTAAATCACTAAATTCTCCCTACTCACTTCCCTTTCTTGAAACAGATAACTGTCTTTTCTTCACACAGTGCCCATCTTGCTCAACACAACAGATCCCTAATCATTCAGGGAGGAAGAGAAGAGAGGGGAAGGAAGGGCAGATGGTATCATCGTAATGCAAATAATAAATAATGAGATTAATCCCTGCATCATGACAAGAGTTTCATTAGGTTCAGAACTAGGGAAAAACACTGCTGTGTTCCCCGGGAGCAAGTCAGAGGGGAATGTGATAAAAAGTGCTCCCAAGCTTGCTTTTTCCCTTTTTTTTTTTTTTTTTTTT